>VYZT01023010.1:0-34550 GCA_013400735.1 Pomatostomus ruficeps | reverse complement strand
AACAACAAAAACCAAAAAACCCCGCCACAACCAACCAAAACACAAAAGAAAACAAAAAAGACCACTGAGGACTATCAGAAACCTTCTGTGACATTAATACTGAACAAAAAATTACCTGGAGACAACATATCCATTAATCTGTAGAAATTTCAGAATATCCTGTGCTTTTTCTCTGTCCTTGGCTTTTTCTTTGGCTGTAAGTGTATCATAAGGAACAAGAAGGGGATGGTTGCCTCCTCCTACTATGGAACATCAAGAGAATTAAAAATTAAGGAGTTATCTGTTGACATGGTAAGTCTTGGTATGTAAAAGTACTATCACAATTATACACAGCACATTACAGTAAAATCTGGTCTGAAATAACAATATACTTGTCTGTTTCTTTACACAAACCTTAAAAAATATTCAGATAGAAACGTTAGATATAGTTACATCATTCTATCATATTTGCTACAAGTACCAGCTAAATATGTTGAATCTATTCCAAAAGCTCTTAAAGAAGAAAAAAATGCTTAACTGTTACAAACATATATTGCAACTATAACTTCATTTAATGAAACTGAAAATATTTCAATAAATAACACATCATTTCCTAAGAAAACCAAGATATAAATACATATATAAACATATATGAAGTCCTGCTTTTAAACATTCTAATGACAGGGTTCATCAAGTTTAGCAAGATATACATATATCTAAAAATTTATTAGAGTGATACAGTTCTACTTTATAGTAATAAATTAAAGACAGAAAATCTGAACATCATTCAAACATGGTTCACAGAACTGTCAAGCAGGATCAAAAGAATATTGCAAAACCAGAGGCAAACAGAATAAACTTCATGGTATTGCTTACAAAAATCTGATGTATTGATATCTAGTGAATGCAGGTAAATCACAGATATTTAATTTGGAAGGAAAATAACACTGCTGTTGTTAATATAAATATCTGCATAAAAAGCAACATTCTTAGGAGTTCAACTTTTAAAATCACCATCATATAACATAACACAATAAATTCCTACAACAATTGGTCTGAAACCCCAGGAAACTGTAAGGGTAATGATCAGATTTACCTCTGAAAACACACTAAAGAAAGTCTAAAAATAATAAAATTTTTAAAAAGGAACAAATTCCCTTTGGAAAATACTGGAGACATATCACTGGATAATTTTTTAAGCTACATATTCTGAAATCTTCCATTAGTTTTGCCTGAATCCATTTAAGTACATGCAAAATGATAACATAGTGGGCAAGTCTGATGGTGAGCTGGGTTTTTTTGTTTAGTCTGGATTTGCCTTAGGAAGTACAGTCTTTCACACTGGGATGATCGGATTTTATTCTCTTACCACCAACATGATGTAATTGCACCATATGACAGCTGAAGACAGATATGCAAAATGCATACAAGTCCACACTATTCTGTTCTTTGCACATTAAAAAGAAATATTTCAAGACTAGCATGTGAATATACTGGAGGAAAACTATCACAACTTTTGAAGGCCAAGTTTTGCTCAGCTGAGAAATTAATCTACTTTTCACACACAAAATCTCTCCATCAGAAGCCTCTCCCTCAAACACTACAGCTACATCCAGCCTTCTCATACTGCACAACACAACAAATACTATACAGTATTCTCATGGAAGTGCTTCTCACAGGCAAACTTCTGCTTTCAAAGCTGTGAAATGCAGTGTATCCATTGAAATATCTCATCTTTCTGTAGCCTATGGCTTCCCACACTTGGCCCATCCTGAGCCTACTTATCCTGAAGATTTTATAGAAAAGCAATGCAACAAAAAGTCTATTAAGGGGAAATATAATTAAAGACATGGAAATGTATAGTTTTTATCAAAGGCACTTCCAGACAGAACTTTCCTTTTTTATAAAACCTTAACTGCTATACCTTTTCTGGGGTCTTACAACTTTTAAAAAACCAAGCACTGAAAAAAAGAAAAAAAGAAAAAATGACCAGGTTTTGTGCATACAGTATACAACTAGACGCCTTCAGATAAGGTAAAACCCTAGCTTCAATCATTTGCAAGTGAGAACTTTTCTCCATGTGCAAATATAGTGTTATCTGAAAAAAAAATCAGCTTTAACACAAATAAAGGAATTCTTTTAACACAGAGGAAAAACAGTAAGTTACACAACACATGAAAAAGCTTTTCATTCAGGTAAGCAAAGATCATGAAGCACATGCAATTTTTATATGGAATCAAGTATCTGCTCTAGGTTTGTCCACTTGTCAATTCAACACATGATATGTGCAGTACTTAGTAAACACCCCTTAGATCTACCTGCAATAAAAGACGCAATACAAATGAAATCATAGTCCATTGGGTAATAGTCTGAAAGATTAATGCTAGAATAAAAATGGATTAATGTGGCTTAAATTTATTTACAACCTTTGAGTTTCCTTCCCTTGATATATTTCAATTGGTAAACTAAAGAACAGTTACACTTGGCACTATAACAACTTTCAGGTACTAAAAATCACAATCAAAAATAGATACTTTGCTGTTTCTTCTCTGTCAATTTAAATTTGCTGTTCCTTTTTCTTCTTTTTAAGGTCCTCTCAAATGCATAACCTAAGATAGTCACAGAAAACAAAAGAATGTAAATACCTATAGTTAACATTACCTTTAGCTTCAAGCTCCATTTTCTTCTTCTTTGCCCATATGTTATGGTAGTTTTCAGCCATCATCTCAGCCATAGCCTTAGGAAAGTGGAGAGCTTAGTGACATAGGTTGCAATGATTAACTCTCAAGAAGGACAAGTTTCCTCTTGATAGAAAATAACAAGTTTTGCTCTCTGGGAAGTTTAATACATTACATTGTAATGGTTCACTGGAAACAAGTTTTTATTGAAAAAATACTGTATAGAATTTGGGTAGAATCAGTACAGGTTTATGAGTCAGGAACCTGGTGCTGAAGAAAAACTCTTAATATAGAAAACAAGGAACCACAAAGAGAAGAATAGTCTGAAAACATACTGGGGTGTCAGATGGGGGACTTAATTCTCAAAACAACGCCAAAAAGAACCCTCTAAAGGCACTGTCAAGGGAAAGAAAGAACAGCAAGCCAGGGGATTGAATCAACATTGTTACTGCTGGCTGTGGCAGACTAATTATGAACCCACAGATTTAGCTTCTTCTATGTGGATACTGTGCTCGTGTGTGTGACCACGCTGTTAAAAGCATTAACCACTTCAGAACATAAATTAGTCTATTTATTCTTCCAATAAAATAAACTCTTTCAGACTGGCGAACTAGAAGCTAGACCCCAAGCCAAGCAAAACAGACAAGCTCTCCAGTGTCTACCTAGTAAGAAGTATTTCAAACATTAAACAACTTTTTAAACCCACCTCTACTGTCCTCCTCGTTGTGTACTCTCTAATTGTAGAGTGGTGAAATTTTATGCAGATTTCACTTTACATTTCTTTCACAAACCTACAGAAACCTTCTCATCTTCAGTAAGGATTTTGAGTAATGAGTATTTCTCAATACCAATTTCTATATTTGTGAGAATACTGATCAATTCAGAAACTTTTCAGCCATATCTTATTTGTTCATAAGACAATTTGTTTCACAAACTTTTTTCCAGTGAATACATTATGACACATATCTCTTCTGTTCTGTATGGTAGATGCTTTCTGTCATGCACACTCTGATCCTGGTATTTTGATAATCCAAATTAGGACCTTAGAAGGATGCAGAGTAGTCTGTGTTTTCATAGCACCTAGCAAAGCAGCGTGCTATGACGAAGTTTTTAGAGCAAGACCTATCTGCTCATGGAGCTCGGATGTGACTTAAGACCAAAATGAGGAGTATTTTACAGACTTACAATTTTAGACGTGGTCATGTTTCTTGCTACCTAACCCTGAACTTCAACCTGAAAGATATTAAACATTTTCTAAAATGTTCAAAATTACATATAGGCAATTTTTAAAACACAGGTCCTATTAATACTCAGCATGTTTACATATTTCCTCAATGTCTGTATCAGGACAATTAATAGCTCTAATGGCATTTTAATTAAATTTGTTTAGCTTTTAAGTAACAGATTCTGAAGCTGGTTTCAAAGAAGACCTCTCTTCATAGGGCAAATGAATCATAAGGCCAACAAGCTCTGCCTTATAGCTAAGGGCTACAAAGGAAATACAAGTAATGACAAGTGTTAGAGGGTACAGCATAAAAAATAAGCAAGAGACTACAGAAGTTACAATGCCCTTTCTATGTGATTTGTGACAGGATGGTTACTTTTATCTGGGTTTGGCTTACTGCATCATAATACTGTGATGATGGTCACATCATGAGTTTCCTGAGCATTAAACAAAGTCTGCAAAGCCTTTCAACTATACTGAGTTTATACAAACACTAAATGTCATGATTGTAAGAAATCTTTGTCAGCAGTTTAAAGTAAGAATGTAATGGTAGAGGCAGTTATTCAAATATCAATTTTATGAACTGTCTGGAATGATCAGCAATCTACTGACAGTTATTTGGCAGAAAATTCTTTTAAAGCTAGTCAGTAATCTAAAACTGCTAGAAATATAAAACTGGAAACTGCAAGACAGGAATCAAGGAGTGGAAATCCAATGTGAGAATTTGTTTAGAGGTACAGTAAAGTCTATACTGCACAGCTAGTCAATTTATTTACGATCACTGCGTGGTTCCTGCACTATGGCAAAGCTCAGAATGGGCAAAGTTAACCCTTTGTTTCAGAGTCTATTGCAGTCAGCTTCAAACACCATGTTGCCATCACTAGATTGGTACAAACCCTCATGCTAACTAATTTAAAACTGTTTAGTATATGCCTACATTACATTGCAATTATACTCACAGGAAATTAGTAGACTGTAAAACCTAGCATCATACTCCAGCAAATACCATGAAAAAAATCCTAACTAATGACAGAAACATAGATTATCAACTAAAACATATTGGTCCAAATACCAGCAACCTACTGACATGTCTGTCAAAATCCTGACCCCAACATCTTCATTCTCTATTCTCACAGTATTTAATGGTTTCTGATTCTTATTCCTTCAGTTTAGAGAAAAAAAGAGCATTGACAATGTATTTTGGAAAGATGGTGGAGAAATGAATGGGAAACAGAAAGAGTTGATGCTGCTAGCTCTTCTAAACAGGATTTTCTTCAAAATTACAAATGTTCACAAAGTGAACTGGAAAAATCAATCCAAGACTAAAGAAAATTCTGAAGGTTTTCAACCTGAACCATGTTTTTTTAAGCAACAGAGGATCAAAGAACAATAATGAAAAAGACCAAAAAAATCCCACCAAAATCAAAGCATACCAAAATAGGTAATATTTGGTACCAAACTGTTTAAAATAAACTACCAAAACAGAAAAAAATAAATTGTAAAACAAACCATATGCATTTCAAGTGTTTCTGACTTACATGTAAGTCTCTGGAGAGAGTGACATTGCTCATGTCGATTGCTCGAGGAGTGTAACCATGGGCTGTATCTACAGAGATCTGAATGACAAATGTGCAAAACAGTGGAGTTATGCAAGTATTTAATATGAAGAAGTTAACATTAACAAGATACTGAAATTAATTAAGGAACTTCAAGAGGAAGTCACTTGTAGATTTCTAGAGTGCAAAAGGATCCTTTGTGGCCCAGCTGAAAATACACGGGGGTGGTAAACTTCAGTGAGAATTAGGTGAAGGTCCCTAATTTTGTTCCCAGAGACAGATGACCATCAGACACAAATCCCCTTCATTTAATTACAAATTTCACTTGAACTCATTTAAGGTTTGAAGTTATTTTGGATAAGGATCAAGTTATGATTAAATCTCTGCATTTTCTAGAGATTCTTCTTTTTCTCAGCAGGCAAAATCTCACACAATCTAATTTAAGGTGAACTCAGGCAAAAATCAATCTTTGAATTTATCTTTTCAACTCTATTTTTATATGTAAGACTAGAACCTATAGTTATCTTTTACCTTCTGTCCTCCTCCCCACCCAGAAAATATCATCATTTTTTTATTCTTTCTTTTTACTGTCTAAATTTGTCACAGGTTTGCTCATTACATTGACACAAATGGTCAAAGAAGGATAAAAAGTGACAGAGGTTCCCTGGATGTCAAGTCACTGATGCAAGAAGTGTGGCTAGAAAAGGGGCATTGATAGGCTTTCCTGTGTGGATTATGCAGTAACAGGTACCTTTTGCTTTAAAAAGAACAGTCTCCAGGCTTTTCTCCCTATGTGTGATATTTTCATATGCAGGTATATGAGAATATAGAGCCCTAAATGTTCAAAGGCTTCCTTTCAAGAGGCAGTTATTATTAATAGAGAACAACATGAAGTTTTTAGCAAAATGGCTCACTTGACTGGTTTGAGATATGCGACGTGTCCGATTATACAGTGCCATGGAATCTCCTTCCCGTGTTCTTTCAATTCGCCATCCCCATGCCAGCATAGTTTTTAGTGATTCTTTGATTGGCCATCGATAAATTTCTTTCTCCTAGAAGAATGTACATGCAATAATTAACTTGTTTATTATGTAGCTGTACAGAGCAAAAAATAACTATTGGACTTTTTCCTGGTTATACTGAGATGTGAAGAAGTGTACTGAATTCAACCCTTATGGCCCAGGGTTACTGAAATGATGCAAGTAAATCTTGTAAGATATTAAAAAGTTTATTTATCATTTCAGAGGCAAGGTGAAGAATTCTGGCCCTGCAGGAAACTGATGATCTCAGTGATAACTGTGTTAATAGCATTCTCAGCCATCAAATCAAAGGTGGAGCAGTAATTATCAGGAGTAACACAGTGTTTTATTTGCTACATGAACCAAAAAACCATAATCAGAGAATCATAAATAAGTGTGTGCTGGAAGAGAACTCAGGACATCTGCTGCTGCGGCAGTGACCCAGCCTGCCTTCTCTATGATTTTTCCTCTCAGGACAGTGAGTTTGAGAGAGATAGAGAAAGCATGGCTGGGGAATCCCCTGATCCTCCTGCGTTTTAGCTTGTCAGTCAAAGTCTCTGTTTCACCCCTTTCCCCTCAGAGTTATTTTAATATTCAGCAAGTGCTGGAAAGTTCTGCCGTTCCTTTATGTTGATTGGTTAATTCAAATACGTTCCTCCCTTTTTCAGAACTTACTGGATACCTGTCACTCCTCATCATTCTTTGATTTGTGGAATCCTGGACCCTCCCCTCTGTAACCTGCCCTTTTGTTCCCCTTAAAAACTCAGTGTAACTGCCCCACAATGTCCTTTCTCGTAGCCCGTATCTCCTCACAATAAAACCTTGGGTGCTGCTATGGCAGGGTCCGCTCTCGCCTCTTTGTTCCCGCCTTCACTCCTTTAATATCAACCGCATCTGCCTCATAGGCTGCGGAGCTGACAGCTAGGTAAAAAGGATAGATAGAAACTGCGTCTCTGCAGCAGGTCTACCTGGCCAAGCGCAGTCCGTCGCCCGCCAGGCTTCTGGGCAGCCTAAGTGGTCAACGATATTCTGCCTCTACCTCCTGTTGAGGTCAGATAAGCTACCTAACTGGGCTATCAAGATCAGGTTATCTAGGTCCTGCTATGTCATGCCTTCAATATGCAGGTGATTTCACCACTTCTTTGGGCAAGTTATTCCAATGTTTAAGCTGTCAAGATAAGAAAAATTTCCAGAAAGCACTTCTGCTAAAGAAGCTAACACCCATTGCCTCTTGTCCTGTCACTGTGCATCTCTGTGAAGAGAATACATCCCTCTCTATAACTAATGCTTAGGAATGAGGAAACCAAGACCATATATCTCCAGCAACCTTCTCTTCTTTAGGCTGAACAAACCCAGTTCCTTCAGCATTGCTTCATTTATATCAAGTTCTCCTGATGTCTAATCATCTTCATGGTTTTCTGCTGGAGACCAGACAAAGCCAAAACCCATGTCTACACTAAGCAAGGCATTTCTGTATGACCTCACTGCAAAAATGTACTGGCAATATCACACTTGTGTTTCACCGTAAGTTATGCCATGTAGATTCAGATATGTGAGGAAACAGGATGAGTGGCCTATTTATTATACAATAGAACACTTTTTTATCTTTTCAAGATTTTGAGGAAGGCAACAACCACACATTAGCACAGACATAGTGCAAGCACCTTTTCATAAAATGATGTAAACACAAGGCAATATTTTCAGTGATATTTCAGCCACCCTGGATCAAGCATGAAGAAATTCCTTACCTTTTCAGAGAGCAACTTATATTGTTTCATTAATGGTTGCACTTTTGCAGATTCAGAAAATGTTTCACCATATGTCCATCCATTTGCAAACTGAAAACAGCAATAGAGACAAAATGGGGAAAAGCAAAAAATTACAAAAGTTCTATTTTTATTGGTAGAAATTAACTGAACAAGGCTTCCACAGCGCTGCTCTCTTGAAGCTTCCTTTGTACTATTTTCTCAACCAACATTTATATGATCTAAAAATTAAGCTGTGAATCACACAGCATGTCTTCTTTTTGCAAATTAACAATTACCCAAAGCAACCATATCAATACATTTTTCTTTTAAAGATTTTTATAAAGCAGAATACTGTTCTACAGTGGAGGAACTGTTTTTAACAGTGGACAAACAAAATGCACGAAGGAATAAAAACACTAATCCAGTGATTTGGTTTAAAAAAAAAAGAAGAAAATTCAGGTCCATAAAGCTGGTAAACAATTAGCAAGTATATGTACTCAAAAGTCAGTAATAAAAATTATGAAATCATAAAATACTATTTTGAAATACCCCATGCACTTAAAAAACTTTCCCCTAAAATATATTTCAAGAAAATAGTATGTTTATACCTTAACTACATACCAACTCGTGGAATTATGAGAAATAACAACATTCAGAGTAAAATATTTTAAAGATTAAATTAATTCAAGTAAAAATGTGATTTTGCTTTAACAGGAATGTAGATTTTACCTTTTCCATTGACCATTTGTCATGAGCATGTTCTGCATATTTGTTAATGAAATATTCTAGCTTTTCAGGTATTGTAATGCTGAAAGTGGAAAAAAAAAAAGCATTGTATCATGCAGGCTAAAATTGAATGCTTTTGTTGTAAAGAAAACTTCAAAATAAATAACAAATAATGCATACACCCTTCCTACGCGTCTTACTGCGCTCTTCTTCCTCACATACAGTTTGCTCCAAGGCCCAATTAAATCAAGGAAGAAATCTGAATTATTTCATGGGCACTGAATGACAACCACAGCTGTTGTAAGAATCTTACTTCTTTGAAAAATGTGAAAAAATTAATAATGATATCAAGCACTAGTGGTTTTCGTCAGGTATTTTCTTAAAGATATAACTACAACCTATAGTTTCAGAAATATGGTAGTAACTTATTGCACATGTCCATTATAAACTAAGTGTGCTAACAGTCCTTTTTGAAACGTTATCTATTTTATATATTCGTACAAATAGTATTATATGTTTGAATTCATGACAACTCAAATACTACGACTACGGCTTTATTTCACAACACACCAGTCAATATTAAAAATAGAAAAATCCTTATTAAAATAATAAAACCCCACACAAATTAATACACTAGCCCTTCAATGGGTGTACAAGACTGTGCAGAAGTTAAGGTTTCTGAAGTAAAAAAAAAAAAAGAAATTAATCTTCGAACAAGGACAAGGACTAGAGGCAGAATTGTCTTCCAAAATAATTTATCAAATATCAGTATTTTATTTCATCAGCATTCCTACAAATGAAAGGGAATAACTGCTTTTATTCACTGATGAAATAGCAGTATCTTCTGTCCTAACATAAAGAATTTCAGTACGAGTAGTGTTAGAGTGCCATCTACTGCGAAGCTGAAGTCTGGATTTTCAGTCATAAGGTGGGAAAAAGCAGAAATGTAAAACCAAATTAAGTCAGAGTAACAGTTTGCAAGAGCCTAACACACACACAAAGGCCAGAAGATATTCATCCAGCATTGTCAGCAGGGTTTTTTACTGTTTGAAAGTTTGTATTTTGAGGGGAACTCTATTAATACTGTAATACTCCAAATTTCAAAAATGCAATACAATTACAAGTACAGTAACATGCTATTATCTATACCTTCATACAAATAGGTCCAGTACTAGTAAGTAAGGCAAAGCTGGATTTGTGTGTTAAAAGAATGTAGGATAATTTGGAGGTTACAATTACAGCAGTAGTTCTGTCTTTCTCTTGAAACATCACAGAACTGTTGACTCCTATAGCAATGAAGTGACATATAATTTGGGTAATATTAAGTAACATTTTCTGAGTTTTTCAAATCTATCTACAATTTTTCTCTGAAATGACACCAGATAGAGTAATACTCGGTTGAATGGTAATATAATATCCTTAAGAAATTTTGCTAAACCTTCATATATTTTAACTACATCTTAGAAAAATGAATTTCAATGGTCACTGATGTCCTTTCCATACTCCAGACTGGACTATGGCTTTTACTGCCATATTTAGATGTGCATACATGTACAATCATGCTATAATGAAGGGGTCAATCTACTGACAGCATCCTGTGTGCTGGTTAATACAGGCAGAAAGCTTACAAGGGCAAGTAAAGCAAATGTTTTAGAACAAGAATTTGTTAAGATCTAGTGCATAAGCCACACTTTTGTCAGACTATTCTATACAAAGGGAAACGGCACACTGGCCGTAGTCAAAAATCAGGGCAGAATATTTCCATTCAGATATGTTCTCTGTCTGGCTAATATACTTTAAAAAAAGCAGGGCCAGAGTATGACTGCCTAGAGAGAATGAAGATTCTTCTTCCCAATTCCCAATTATTCATAGTAAAAAAGATTATATGAAGGCACAATCAAACAATTTTCTGTAGGTACACTGTCATTCACACAAAGTGGAATTAGTGTCTTGACATATATTAATAATGACAAAGATGTTTTGTTTGCAGCAGATAATTGAAAAGTTCTATCTCCTGGGTAAAAATGCATTAAAAATATTCTAAATTGACTAAGAAATTAATTATGTAACTTGCTAGTTATTGCTTTACTTGATTTAAAATAAATACCTAAATAAAAATACTAAGATCTCCATATCATCTAGAAAGTAAGCATTCAGAAGAGAAGCCGTAAGTTCACATCAACCAAACAACAGACTCCTTCCCTCTTTTACACATTCATGATTAAAAAACCCAAGGTGCAATGAAGTCATTCCTTACTTTGAGGTATCAACAGGTTGAGGGTTAAAGTTCCCATCAGAATCCATTGAAGACTGTTTTTCCATCATATTGACATAATTGGATTCCATATAATCTGGAGGTAAAGCCCCTGCAACAGCGCTCAGACAAGGCAAAGCCAATTTGAAGAGTTCTTGTTCATACTTCTGTAGAACACACAGGGGATAGGAAGTGAGTAGTGACTGGGAGCTCCCATCACTGGTGAAACTGATGCAGCTGTATATGAAACCAAGCAGCCAGGGAATGGCTTTCTTACCCAGTGTTAAACTGAATTTTTTGTTCTGAAAATAAAGAAAATTAACTCTCCAAAGCAGAAAGCTAGAAGCAAGTCTTCATCTTGCTCAAGTAAGTGGGAAAACTGTTGACTTCACTAGTAGCAACGCTAAACATTTTTCAGATGCCAGGAAGACGGCACAGCAACAGGAAGATGCACAGCATTCCTTAACACTTAGATTTGAAATGAAACTCATGAAATTTTAAGCAGGTTTGTTAAAAACAGTCACAGAATGAACAATAAATACATACCAAGATGTATTATGAAACTTCTGTTTAACACAGAATGTATTCAAGAGTGTTGAAATTACAACTACTAAACAGAGAAGTGTACAGATCTGTACATATACATTTCAAGATTATTGTTTTAGTGATATATTTCTTTAAGGAGGAGATAAAATAGGATACCTACATTAAATTAGAAGCTATAAGAGGGAGATTTAAATTTACTAAAGCTTATATTTTTTCCTCCAAAGTGGATGATACAGATAAAAGCTGGGTAAAAATTACACAAAATAGATTATATAGCAAGGATTTTACAGTAATAGATGGATACTAAAATTACTTACCTTTTGAGATAAAGCATCAAAAATACCCCAGAACAACTTTCTAGATAAATGAAGTTCTTCTTCTGAGGCAGCACCAAAGTTACCCCATCCACTTGGCAAACAATAATACTTCCAGCATCTTTCATAATGATTTGTCAGCAACTGAAACAGAACGTATTTTGAAAGCAAATAGAAATATAACTGTTGAGGTTCTTCCATTCTGGCACTCAAACATTACACAGATGTTACCAGAAAAATTTCTATACTTTTATCAATAAGCCATGTTGTGTATGTATTTTTTAAATCACTGGTGCATATACACCCAGAATGAGAAGTTTTTTCATCTTTGTTTCAATACCATTTTGCAAAGCTTTTTTTGGAAAAATATTTCAAGTCACAGTCAGTAAAGAGCTGACATGATTCCCTTTGTTCTAGTCTGAACAAACTTCAAGATAGAAAAATGCAGACATTTATAACATAAGTGTGCATATGTGCATAAAGACAAGAATTAAAAAACCAAAAATCAAAAAACCCCACATCTGATATGTAGAAGTAAGGATTTTGATAGTCAAAAATATAATCTTGATACTGCACTGTTCTTTCATACTCTCAATGGATCAGGAAAAAATTCCAAAAACAATATATGCAGTATATTTGCATATTTAAATAATCTGTTAATATATATTTACTATTTAAATTGTTGGGTGATTAAAGAAAAAATGCAGAGAAGAACCTATATGCACATAAGACAGAAGTTTTATCATTTATGTAGAATCGCAGGAGTCTTAGAAATATGAACTCTGAGAGTCAAATATGTATTTGAAAATATTTTTTCAAACTATATTCAATTACACAATGGCCAGATAAGTCTACACGTGGATAATAATATATATGCATATGTTTTTAAACCTAATCAGGAGAGTCCAGGTCAGTTTAATCCTAAAAAAATCTCTGATGAAGCACGGAATATTATTTAAGAGGAAATAAAAACAAGGCAATCCTACTCCAAAAAGTCTGAACTATATGGAATACAGGAAAAGCATCACAGATTTGAATTCACATGCTGCTTAAAACCTGAGGCAATTTTTAACTGTAGAAACCAGCAAATGTATTCACAGTAGACAGCACTGTATTCTGATTTGCCTTCATAATTTTCTCCTCTTTCCACATTCAAAATTGCATTTTCAAATGCCTGATTAACTTATAGCTATTTCTTTAGATTACTATAACTGGCTTGCCTGCACAAGCCCAGAGTACACACAATACTACAATACTTTCAAATCAGAAACACAGCAGATATGGGTAGGAGTCCCTCGTTAAGTCACAGGAGATCAGTTTACTGTCAGTGAAACCTTTTAAAAGTTATAGGTCTATCTTCAGATAGAGTTCAATTTCCCCAAAAGCTCCTATTAGTCTTTTAGATGTCAATGGACAAAATCCTTTGCTCATGCTAATACCATGGTTCTCTTCACATCTGTATTCTCGCAAAGCCTGACTGGCCAAAAGGATCCAGTTATTATTTCCTTACTGCTCAGTTCAACACCAAGAGAAGCTCACTGCAGTCATGACCCTCAGTATCATAAAATCTCTTCTTTTAGGTGAACAGATGTCAAGGAGCTGGGTTTGCTTCTTCCCAAAAAAACCCCACCAAACCCTGAAGCACTATAGCCATACAGGAAGTGCCAAGTTACTATTTGGTTTTAGCAGCACATAAAATGTCATAATGGATCAGGGCACTATACTAAATTATCAACAGTTTTTCTCACACATAGACACTGAAGAATGGCTGCTCCAGAATCTTTAGATTAGTTAGATTGTGGATGTCTGAGGGCACATAACCAAATTATAAAGTCCTTGGCAGGACTCCAGCAGCAGGCCCTGGCTTTGAGAAGAATGATTTAAATTCCTCTTCTTTTATCAGAGATCCTGATATGCTCTTAAGGCATAAAAATATATTCAGTAAGAAAATATTAAATATCTCATAAAAAGTTGTGGTGGAAAAGCATTAAAAAGGACTGCTGAAAAACAGTAGGTAAGGTGTGGAACCAAATGTTTATTAATACTGATGATGATACCTGAGGAATCTTTAAGGAATGTGTCATCTCAGAAAGGAAAAAACTCTCATTTTTCATATGCATTAGGAATCAGAATAAAAAGATACAGATAAACTTTTGTGAGCAAAAAACAAAATGGAGCATTACTACTAAATATTATTACTTAACAGATTTCCAGGCACCAACAGCAGAAGAAGAGTCTTTTTTCCACGAGCAAGGAAAAACAACGCGAAGGGCAAAAATATGGGTACCTACAGACTGTAAATTGATATGTTTTGTGCACTGGATTCTGCCCCCGCCCCCAAGGGTTTTTCTATTCTGTTTTCACATGGGCTGAAACAAGCAGGAAATAATTAAAGGGAAGCAACATTAGACCCAGACTTCATATGGATGGATGTAAATTACACTGAATTTCTCCCAAAGCAACAATTCATCATTAAAAACTATGGTCTTAGCTTGTTGCAGAGTGGAAATAACAAAGATTACGGAGAATCTTCTCCTTGCAAGTATTTTCTGTTGCGTTCTGTTATAAAGAATGCTGTTGAATACTAATATTTACTTTTACCTTGAGAGGCATTTTTGCATGTTCATTTAACAGAGGTACATCAAATACTAATCTCCTCAGCAAATGCTGCATCATGGAAGGTCGCAACTGCCTAAAAGCAGACAAACCATTTCAAAAGGGTGTATCAGCACAGTTTCATGTAAATAATTCATAAATACATTAAAGCAACATATCAGTTCTATGTCGTTAAAATTCTTCAAATTCTTAAAATAGTAAGATTTTACTTGTGGCACGAGGGCACTAGGGGTCCAGAAGAAAGCAAACAAGTGCATACTGAAGAAAATACTCTGAACAAGCTGCAAAGTAAATGCTTCAAAGAAGCCAAGAAAATATCTGATCTACAGACAGAGAAAGGCAGGAAAAAAAATACTGAATTTTGATAATGTGTATTAGGATCACCATGCCCATGAGAAAAGGATGTAATATTAATTTCTTGTAATATATCTCAATGGCACTTAAAATATCTTAGAAACTAATGAAGACATAAGAGCACCATCTCTTTAGATGTGCTAAACAAGACGCAGCAGTGGGTGCCAACTGGAAGGACAGAAGAAATTGTTATAGAAAGAATGTTAGAATGGCATGGACATTAAAGGTTTCCAGATAAATAGTAAAATATGGTCAATTTTACTGCTTCCTAGCAGTCTAATATATATATATATAATGGTACTACCAAATACCATCAAATGTGATATATTTTTTTACAGTATTAGAATATAAATGTCTGCCATTTCTGAGCACATTTCCACACTATGGAAAAAAAAAAGTAATGCTAAATATTAAAAAAAAAAACCCAACAAACCAAGCCCTCTAGTGAACTGAAAGCCTAAACGTTAACTTCAATTAGAACTTGAGTTTGTATTTGCCTAGTCAGCTTCTCATAATTGAGCCTGTAGGTTTATAAGAAATTGGATAATAACCAACTGGTTTTAACCCTGCAGACACACAGACAAAATCTGTCCCATAGCCGTTCAGTAAAGAGACAAAACAATACTAGTCATTGGTTAGGGTTTCAAATGGAACACACCATAAATAAACCTCTGCATAGAACTGTATAAGTTACTAAATATCAACCACAGCTCTGTACAGCTGAAAGTATTTAAATGGCAATTCAATGTATGTATAACTCCACAATTCCAGAGTCTTTTTGCATCCTCTTAGTTAATCACCAAGATTTTAATTTAAAAGACTTAGCGATAGCAGAATAACTGAGGAGTGAATCAATAAGAACTGAGGAATGACTGGTGTTAATAAAGCTGCAAATTGAATACAGTACCTTAAAAACTATCATAATCATCTGACGGGGGAAAAAAAATCTTAATTATGTTACTGGTGGCATAGTTCTGCATTCCTGGATTATAAATACCACCGGTTACTTTATCACTTAGCATTCCTGTACAGTCAGGAGTATTTCCTTACCCACAGATAGACAGCAAACACTCTTCAATAGAATCTCGCTGAGCTTTGGTAAGAGAGCATCCCTTTGAGAGTCTGTACACAGTGTGTAATAAGGAATCGATGAGAGAAGCGTGGTGCTCCGTGCCAGCAAAGAGAGGAGCACATCTGGTCAAGAGAGGCAAGACTGCTGTGCAAAGATATCGATTCAGAGCCAAAGCCATATCCGTAGCACTTAAAGCAGCCTATAAATTAAATGGGACAGAAATTAGGCTTGTATCATCAGTGTTGTTACAAATGAAAATAAATTGCTGTTTTGTAGTTATAAAGGGGGAAATTTCCAAAACACAGAAATGAGGATACGATACCTACTGGAGCTAGATGCCTAGCTTCTTCTCCTGCTTTTAAAGGCTCATGGATGGCTTTTGTTTGGTTTTTAGTCAACAAAAACAAAAACAGTAAATATGGCCACTCAAAACCAAAACGGTTTTCAAGATTACATTGAAGAACATCATAGTTCCTAAACAGAACACTCCAAAATCAGGTAATAACAAGGCCAAGCTCCATGTGAGTTAAAAATCCTCACCTGCTCTTTCTTAAATATCTGGCAGAAAAGGATCTGGGGGTATTGGTTGACAGCTGAACATGAACTNCTTATCACTTCATACGACTGCCAAAAAGGAGGCTGGAGTGACATGTCAGTCTCTTCTCCCAAGTAATGAGACAGAACAGGAGGAAATGGCCTCAAGTTGCACAAGGGGAGGTTTAGATTAGGTACCAGGAAAAAATTCTTCACAGAAAGGGTTGTCAAGCATTGGAACAGGCTGCCCAGGTAAGCAGTGGAGTCATAATTTTCAAAGTGTTCAAAAAATAAATATATTCAAAAAAGTGGATATGACACTTGAGGATATGGTTTAATGGTGAACATGGTGGTGGCACTAGGTTGACAGATGGATTTCATAATCTCAGAGGTCTTTTCCTCTGATCTTAAATAACACGATCCTACAATCTTAAATAACAACATAACTATTTTCAGAAAAAAATGTTAGCATAAAAGGTCAAATAGAAAAACCAAATTCAATGTCTTAGGCCTCATAATAGCTCTCTCAATCTAAGCTTTCTGGACCAAGACAGCTAAAATAAATTAGATGGAAATATGACTTACAGGAAGAAAAAAAAGTAGCAACACTGAGAAGGAACTAAAAGAGAAATGTAATGATTTTCAAAATAATAGTGTAGATGTTCCTAACAAATGCACAAAGATGAACACTTTCTATTTATCTCTGAAAAGAGGCTCCCAGTCACATGCTTCATTAACAGCTCATCTGAATTTGATTCCATAGCACAAGCTCAGAAAGTCTCCTAGGGGAAGACATTGCATCTTTTATGGATATGGATATCAGTGCGAGTTCTTATAAAGTGAGAATTACTCTGGATGATGCATCTTCAAGTATTATTACAGCTCAGAAGCAACATACAGTTCATCCAGCATTTGATAAATGTAGAAGACGTGAAGACAAAAAATGCTTTTTCGAGGGATGAAAAATGCTGTAGTGTTCAATAAGATATCAGATCCCAAATAAAAACAGACTGAAACCCTTACGGTATCTAATGAGGCAGCAGCACGGAGGTCTGGCAGAAAGCCAACTTCAAGAAGGTGTAGAAGAAAATCCTGGTCCTCAATTCCATAGACCCTGTCAAGGAACAAAACCATGGCTGCCTTGTGATCTGGGCAAAACCCCGCAGACATGTCAGGTTCCACCACAGTACCATCTAAAAGGAAGAAATAAGACTTCAGTGACAAGGATCATCCTTCATAAGCAGACTAGGCAGTCATGCTGCTACTTGTCAGAGCTTTTGAGTCTCCATTAATACCTAGGCATCTTCCCCACAGTTTAGTTACACAAAGGCAATGTATTTGCAGTTAAATGAAAGGGAATGCATAAGACAGATTCTACCCTCAGAGATGTCACGGTCCCTGCATGCTTTTCTGTTCATGTTTTGTAAATGAAGAGATTCTTAACAGTTGATATTCTAATATGCTAAGTACCTAAAATATAATAATTAACCTACATAACTATCTAGTTCTCAGCAGAAGCAGATGGAAAGCAAAAATTACAAGAACTCTGTATCAAAGTTCCTGGAAATGCAGCATTTGTGAGCATATCTTTAATGTAGGAAAAAGAATTAGTATTTTGATACTTTAATTTTGAAAAGTAAACAATCACTTCTGTATGTATGAGCTGTAGTCTGCTACTGAGATCTCACCTATAGGTCCATCCCTATTTGGAACATAAATACATAATGGTGTAATAGAATGACTGATCTTTTTATCTCTTCTACTATAACCTATTGGAAAATAATGTGCTGTGAGTCTCTAAACATTTATAGGTTTGCATTTATAATGTTTTCTCTCCGGACACACTAAAAACCAGAGGTAATCCCTTTCCCTTTTATATAGGTGCTCACATAGCTCCCACTACTGCAATCAATTTCATATAGGCAGAAAACACAAAGAAATGCATTCGCCTATGTATGTCACACCTATCTCTTCACCACAGTTGTTGGAGAACAACTCTGGTGTCTTAGTAAGATCTGCTAGA
The DNA here is from genome assembly GCA_013400735.1 of Pomatostomus ruficeps. Lineage (NCBI taxonomy): Eukaryota > Metazoa > Chordata > Aves > Passeriformes > Timaliidae > Pomatostomus > Pomatostomus ruficeps. The sequence goes on along the minus strand of VYZT01023010.1, from coordinate 15,906 downwards.
AACAACTGATAGGGTTAGAACAGCAAGAGCTAAGGATTATGTTACTGAGAAATGAGACTGCAGTATCTTAAAATAGTTCTAAAACCAGAAAGCATGCTTTATAAGATTTTTTTTAAGTTGCAATAGATTTTCATAATTCAATTTAACAGGATTTATATCAGTGATTTGAGGGTACACAGAATTGTTGACTGCAGCATGCAGAAAGATGTTTTGAAATATGTGTGAGATACATGTGATTTCTAATTCACATAATAAATAGTTGAATTTCTATAAAATTTTTAAATGCTGAAAAAAGTGTAAGCATCAACATGTCAATAAATTCCAAATCATAAGAATAGGATGGGAGCAAAAATGTAGAAGAATCTTACCTTTTGCTATGGTTGGCATGTGGAAAGCAATGCTAATTACTCCCACCAAATCTTCGAGTGGAATCAAAGACCGTAGAATTGATCTGATTCTAATGGCTTCCCCTTTACCAGCATGGATTAGCTAATAAAAAGAGAAATAAAAATTTAGCAAGATCTTCTTTTTATCTTCTATACAAAAAAATAACTGCTTCCAAAACTGCATTATAATTAACAATGTACATTTCATGCAATCCACATTGATTTGCTGTACTCGATGCAAATGCACAGTCTAAAAATCTATGATTGCTTGCTAAATAAAACTTAGCTCATTTTCAGAACAGAATATTAGGTAAAGTTGGTGAACAAAGCCTTAGGGCCGCAGGGAGGGGAAGTGGGAACAAAAGCAGATTTTCAGATTTAAAAAAATTAGGGGTTTTGTCCTGGTCAAAAAATACACTTTCAAGTGTATCAGTTGTTTGGGTGTTTTGGATTTTTATTTAAAAAAGGCAGCAAGACAGGGAGAAAACAAGACAGTTTTTTAATTCAAATGAAACAGGTATTCATACACTGACCTTATTAACTAGATATATCTCTCCTCTCTCAAGTTATCAATCCCTGCACAAATCTGATACTGATCTATACTAATGTATTTAAATTAGGGCATGTTTCAGGGTGAAATGAGAAACTATGTATAACTAAATTTCTGAAAAATAGTAATGTATATATTCAATCATAAACAACAAATATTTTCAGATAGTTTCAGGCTCTTACAAAATAAGTGGTAAGGTTTTTATAGTGTTTCTATTTTTTGTATCTAATGCCTGAAATAGTGACATCTTGCCTTTGAGAAGGTTTATCGGTGTGAATAGATTTTGAGATACTGATGTGTATGTCCAAGCTTATACCTACATTTTAAACGAATGCCCTATAATATTTACATTTTTATATGCAACTTAAAGAGTCTGTTTAAAATAAGTATATGAAGAGTAAAACCATAGTTTATAAAAAATACACCATCACAAGAAGGTCATTTGAGGAATTTGATTGTCACAATGGACAGTCAAACCAAAAAGAGAAAAAAAAGAGAATAATTACTTTTTAAAAACAGCTTCTGAATATCTTTTTTATCCTTGCCAATCAGTAGAACAACATATTATGTTCACTAAGATACCATGTAGCCATACCACTGCTTTAATATCTGATAACACAATACCATGAAAAAAATGAACAGCAAACCACTGATCAGAAAAACAACTTGCCTTTACTTTCCAATGCATGAAGAAATAAAACTTACATGCATTTCAGGGGCACAGCGTCCTAAGAGATCAATCAAAGCAGCATAAAAGGTCATGATTGCATTTCCCATGTGAATAGTGTCATCCTCTTGTTCTTCTATTTCACTGTAATTAGTTAAATGGTACAACAAATAAAAGATTTAAGGAAAAACAAAAACAAGAAAGTTTTTTAGAACAGTAATAAATAAAGAAAATCTGTTCACAAGTGTAACAGTTTACACAGATTGGCTTTTGTTAACTAATGGACTTACAGCAGACTAAGACAGAATGTATTTTGTCCCTAAAAGATTGTGGCAACATCTTCATTGTAACCATTGTTACCATTTATCTGTCTCATTTTGCATCAGTGGACTGACTCTTAATGGACTGACAAAGAACAAAGAATTCTAGAGATGTCTTAATATTTAGAGTTACTTAAATTAGCAGTGCAGAGGAAGCACTGTTTGGTGGAAGATAAATCTCTGCCCTACACAGAATCCAAGGAGGAGTCCAACTGATAAATCATGTGTTAAAAAAGTCATTTCACACCTAAGATTATAAAAGAAATAAATATTATGGCAATGTAAGCAATTGTACTTCACCTACAGGGTTTTACTAGCCCCATTACTTGGGGAAGGTCCATCTCTTGTTGGGTCTTCTGATATTTGTATTGCCTCCTCCATGGCAGCAAGCAACCCATTGCCTCCTTCTCCTCTTAGAGCTGGACCAAAACACTCAGGGCGGCGAATAAGCAGCCTGACTACAACATTAGCGTTCTCCTCCACACTCTCTCCTACCACACAGAACAAATATCAAGATACTAGATTATATCGAAAAGAGTTCTGAAATATAACCAGAAAAAGTTACCCAAAAGTGCAGAATGCACAAATATGTTTAACTACAAAGCAGTTTAAATATCACAACAAAGTTACATAAACACACATACTCCTCCATTACTGCAATAAAATGAAAACCATGTATAATATAAAACGCGTTTTAATTCAAAATTAAATAGAGCCAAGGAATTAACTATGTAGTAAAGGATGTTTAAAGCATCACTGAAACTACTGAATTTTAGGAAAGATTCAGTCAAGTGCAAGGGTTAATGAGGGGAGCAATATAATTGCTGAACACTAAGACTGGACTATCTAAATCTTCATAAAAAGAGAGGGGTTTGGCTCTGTATCTAGCATGAATTTATCACAAAAAGATTTAGGACACTCTGTTCTACTTCCAAAAGAGATGTGGGCATTTCAAAAACTAAAGCCGGATCAAAAAAATGGGGCACAGGTTCACAGGACCCTAGATGCCCATTTCATAAGTCATATAAGTTAATGTGTGTCTTGAATAATTCTACTCTTTCTGCAAATTGTTCTTTTAATTTACAGTAACTTATTAAGTTGGCTTGTATTACTATTTAAAATTACAAACTTATTTGCATCATAGAGGAAGTCATAAAATGTTTAGGCTTCTACTCTACCATTGCAAAAAACAGCAAAACGAAGAAAGTCCAAATATCGTTCTCCTTCAACTGGATTCCATCCTATGTCTGGGTAGCCTTTACAAATCAACAAAGGACAACTCTGCAGTCCACATCCAGCCAAATACCGAACCACCTAAAAGCAATGTAAGATGAAAAGGATATTAATTGTGAAAAAGAAGAGAAGTGCATCCTCAAAGGGAAGCATCCTCATACATTATCAGGATACAGTGTCCTCAATGTCTTATCCCTGACAAAACCATATCATGTTTTGGGCAAATCAGAAGAGCACCCTCTTTCTTAGTTCACTTCTCCAGTCTTTTCCTACTCCTGACATGAACTGCAAGTCCTACTTATCTCAAATTCATCATTTCTCTCTCTAGACTTATGCTTTGCTATGTTATCTCATTTCTCTTGCAACTCTGAGCATTACAAATTAGTCAATTTTGCAATACTCTCCCAACTACACACCATCCATAATCGAGAACACATCTTTTATTTTATAAAGAATAAAAGGTCTACTCTTTTATTTTAACCATTCATTTTCACTTGCCTTTTTTTCATTTCATTTTTAAACACCCAGCAGTAAAAGTCCCTGCAATTCAGGATTACAGGTTCAGTAATAGTTTTGAGTTTGCTCTTTCCTTTGTGTACTGTAAGAATTGCAAGCATAGCCTTTAGCCAGTGTGGACAGCTTCTTTTTGTTGACCACTTATAAGAATGGTAAGACTGAAAATGTCCTTTTAAACACACATGGTCCATCTTCCCACGGAACCTCCAGAATCTGAGGTCTTCAAAAAGAAATTGGACATTGCAATTCCTCTGTCTTTTCTTAAGAAAGAGGTTTTAATGTCTACCTTGAATGTGTCTTTCCATTATTTAACCCGATTTTCTTATTCATTACTGACGGAGTGACTATTATTCTATTCCTTCTTGCAGCAAGAATTTACATATACTACACAATTGTCACAGGTTCTCTTGAGTGTTTTATTCTTTAGTGTAATTAATCCAAATTTCTTCAGACTTTTCTGAAACAGGTTTAAATGTTAGGGGAAAATACAACAGATATAGACAGATATCTCTATGAAAATTTGTCATATATTGTTATAAGTTTTCACAAAGCTCCTAGTAACCCCTACTGCATTATGTCACCACCGCATGTTACCATTCAAAAGAACAACAAAGAAAAATTTTAGCAGCAAAGTTTTTCCCAGTATGGACTCCACTAATGCAAAATTAAGAGCTGTCCTTGCAGCAATTCCTTTTTGCTACAACTGTGTCTGTAATCACCACAAATTCAGTTCAGGCCACCAGCAGAAAGAACAACCAAACAGATTCTTAGCCTTCTCCTGAAAAGTACCAGAATCTTCCATATAATCTTGGATTTTGCTTACTCCAAGAAACAGGTATCTTCTCTCTACAGGGGAAAGAAAATGCTTGATGAAGAAGCTACCAACCTTCTCCAGATCAGGCTCCCTTAAAGCCAGAGCAAGTTCATTGTTGTCCATTACAGACGCTGCTGCAACATCTAAAGGAGTTGATCCTCGCATAGAAGGAGAGGCTGTTAAAATAACATTTAATTTAAAAACCGATTTAATAAAATCCAAACAAATTCATAGGAAATGCATTACCATTTTTTAACAAGGTGCAACATTTTGTCATTAGTTAGCACATGATTATAAATATATAATTTATACTTCTCAGTTTATAGTAAATCATCATGCACTTGCATGAAATTTGACACTGATATGAAATGAAAATACAATATAAATGTTCAAGCTAGAAACAACTTGTCTTACACATTCCTGTTCTCCTAATATCTTTGTTTTAAGATCTCAATCTAATTTTCCTAACTGACACAACTCTGTTTTGAGGAAAGTGCAGTAATGGTTTTTTGTCTAATGCGCAGACATGCCACCAAATCCATTGAAATTGAAAATATCTTTAAGCTTTAAAATACAAGATTATAAGTTACGTATTTCTTTTAAAAATGGCGGTAAATATAGCTTTAGAAAAATCTAAGGTTTTCATATCAATGCTCCAAATACATTTGATTTGGGCACTTCCTCTTCAAAAAGATTTTGAGTTTATGCTTCTGTCCTATGCCTTTACATTAATACATTTGTGATCATTTAAAAAATTACCATCATGATTCCTAAATACTTATATCTTGTCAATTTCAAGTCCTAAATTAAGTAAGGATAAATGTATTTCCTCTACAACACTTCAGCTGAGCAAAGAAAAGCAAACATATAAAGGAAGTCTCAAGGTTCATTTCTGGGCATCTAATCATGCATATAATCATGAGTTCTGTATTTTTCCCACTGCCATGGTTTACACTGACCAGTATACAGAAAAAAGTGTAGGAGTACAAGACTGAGCAGTGAGAGGTAAACCTTAATGAAATGCTGCCAAAATGTATTAATGATTCTCTTTGTTAAAACAGGAATATATTCTGTTTCTCAAAATGAGCAACTAACCACTAAGTCTCCCTGAATATTCAGGCATATACAGCAAAGTGTACTAAATTAACTGTCGTGGTTTTACCCTGGCCAAGTGCCAGGCACCCACGGCAGCCGCTCACTCGTTCCCTCCCCTGCCATAGCTGGACAGAGGCGGGAAGGAGAGGGGGGAAAAAAAATTAACACAAGAGGCCATGAGTTGAGATAAGCAACCGGGAGAAAACACTCCAAGGACAAACCAGGCTCAACTTAAGTTGCAAAGCGAAATTCATTACTACCAGAGTTAGAAGGAGGATATGAGAAGTAAAAGTAAACCTTTAAAAGACACCGTTCTTTTCCTTCCCCAGCCCTCCCTCCCACCAACAGTGTGAGGGGGGGCAGGGTGTGGGGGTTCAGGTCAGTCCATTTCCAAGATCTTCTTTCCCTGCTTAGGGAGAGGAGTTTTTTCTTTTGCTTTTGCCGTGGGGTCCCTCCCATTAGAGACAGTTCTCTGTGAACTTTTGNGCTACTGTGGCTTCTTCTGGCATCCATGGCTGCTTCAACTTCTGGCATCCACCTGCTCTAACGTTAGCACCTCACCCACAGACTGCGGGTGGATCTCTGCATCCCTGGTGGATCCCATGGACTGCAGGGGGCACACCCTGCCTCACCATGGGCTCACCACAGCCTGCAGAGGAATTGCCCCTCCAGCACCTGGAGCACCTCCTCCCCCTCCTTCTCCACTGACCTTGGTGCCTCCATGTTGTTTTCCCTCACATGTTCTCACATCCTCCTCCTTCTCTAACTAAAAGCAGCTGTGTGTACATTTTGTTTTGATTTTTCCTTAAATATGTCATCACAGAGGCGTAACCAACCTTTCTAATTGGCCCAGACACGGCCAGTGGCATGTCCATCATCTTCAGAGCCATCAGAGATTGGCTCTGCTGGAAACGGTGAGGAATTCCAGAAGCTTCTCTCAGGAGCCATCTTTATGGCCCCCTCTCCACTACTAAAACCACAACATTAACTCAACTTAATGTTACTGTCAGGGGAGTTGTCTGAAGTTAGCAATACAGTTAATGAAGATATATTGCACCGGAAAAAGAAGAAACTTCAATACAGAGTGAGTAAATGGAGGGATGCAGAAAAATATAGGTGCTTCCATATATAAATCAACAGGAAGTTTTAAATTTTGTTTTAATACTTACCAAGGCCAACACTGCTGTTTTCCAATAAATAGCTAAGATGATCAAACATAGCTTTTTGATTCTGCCTGCTGATCCGGCAAAAATAACATAGAAAACGACAGCAGTTTGCCACCATCTTTGGGAAAGTGATTTCCTAAGAAGCAAATAAAAACAGAGTGATGTTCAAACTATAAGACAGACATATAACACGCAAAGGATCATTTATGTGAAGCCTTTTAACATACTAATATGCAGGTGTTGTATTCATTTCCCCTCAGGGAAGTTAACTGCTTAGATTTCTCACAGGACTTTCAACAGGACTTTCTCAGGTAGTTAATAACAACTTAAGCCTCGAAGATCAAGGTATAAGCTTTAAACACAAAAGCTGGGATCACCCACAGATTCTAGATTCAAACATGAAAGAAGGTGAATACTCAGTTTCATAGAGTAATATTGAATTGTTTTTTAATTAGTTAATAAAAAGATCTGCCCTTTAAAACATAATAGGCATAGAAAGTGCTACAGTTTTTTCTTTAAAGGATCTGAAATTACAATGCTAATAATACCTTCCTCTGGAATGGGAGGACAGATTCTTCTAAAAAACTTAGTCAATTATGATGTTAATGGAAATTAGTAAGACATTATGGTCCCAGTACCTCCACTGACAGCTCAGCACCTTATAGGAAAAAGCTCTGAACAGCTCTATTCTAAACCCTCTGCCTTCTAACAGTGAATTGCTTTACCTTGGATTCTCCTCCACCAAGCACATTTACCATCACTTCCATGACAGTTTCATGCATGCCTAAAGCCCTCATGAGATTTGGATGTTGGTAAAATACTTTATTATTCATGATGTCTCTACAGGAAAACAAAATAAAAAAATGTTATGGACCAATAGTTTACCTATTATGTTATTTGCAGAGCTGATTTACTGAGCAATTCTTCACCACCACCTGAAGTAAAAAACTGCCTCAGGGACTTTTTCCATTGAGTTTCAATCTCTCCTGTCTATTTTTCTATGCACATTGTGGAAGAACATGACCTTTCTTTTCCCATATTATAGTTACTGCACTAATTACGCCTTGATTACACTGGAGTAGGGTACTTTTCTATTTTCTTTAGAAATTCCATTCAGATCTAAAACTATATTCTGACAAGAGCATCATCAAAACTGCTATATTATTTTAAATTTTAAATTCAATTATTCAATATATTTTGACACAAAATCCTTTTCAGATTATTAAAACCTTGAGACATTTGCTATCTGCCATCAAAAGCAATAAAAAAATCCTAGGGGAAAGAGATATCCAGCTATCTTCTAAGTGTCAAAACCAGAAGCTGCACAAATATTATTCATGAGTTACTGTTCAGCAGAACTCTTCTTTTCTACATATTTCATCAGAATGCATTTGCATACTTAAAATCACTCTTTAAGATCATAATGTCAATATTTTATTTGACATGTTATATCCAATAAAAATTCCTGGCTTAAAAAGCAATTAAATTTCTAAAAACTATAATTAGTCTTGAAATCAAATACAAGCCATAATAACTGTGAAAGCAATTAGGTCATGGGAGAAAAGGATTAGCAGGTCACCAGAGAAAATACTGTTGGCAACTGTTCAAATTTCACTGTACATTTTAAACAGTTTTTTTGGGTTGTTTTTTTTTTTTTCCTTCCTGACCTAAAACTCCTACACTCAGGCAAGGAATAAGCAGCCTTTTAAAAGATGAGACATGAAGAAGATTATTTGACACCATCAGTGTTTCTGACTCCCAGTAACTTTTTTTCCCAAAACCTAAAACTGAACTTTGTATCAGTGATGATTTGCCCTGCCTCCAAAAACTGTCTCATCTCCTTTCTGCAATAATACTTCATGCTTGGAAAAAGACCTCAATAGTATCAGTCTTCCAAGACAATCGAAACTCTTACTTGTCTGCAGCAGCTTTCTTTTAGAGAAAGCAATGCAGAAAGTCAAAATGTCACCTCAAGGGCTGGCCAGCAACATTGCCCTACTTTGCAATTTACATCCACTTTCAGTGTTCTGTTTAACTGGGGACTGTATCATAAAATGTCACACTTAGGAAAAAAAATCTTAACAGCATTTCTGAGGAAACTGAGTTTTAAAGCAGTAATGAATAACACTTCCATTTCTCAGCTGAAAGAAAGGAATACCACTCACAGCAAAAACCTGGCATTTCTAAATAGGTGTTGGAGCTCGGGTTAGCCTATAAAAGGTGCAAATAGTACAGCAGGAAACCTACAAGCTAAGATTTTATAGAGACTACCAAGAAAGGTGATAGGAAGAGGTAGTGAGAACACTGACTTAACTTACACCACACCTTTACATATCAGCAAAAACAGTTAAAATTAAATTGATTCGGAAAATCTTGGTTTTTAATTCACAGTAGAAAATGTTGAGGAAAAACCTTATAAGAATTAAACACGGAACATGACATGAAAACCAAATTTAGTAATCACTCGCTCATTTTAGCCTTCATAAACTGAAGTGAAATGAAACATTTTCAATTTGTATGAAAAGGTATATTTAGAAATGCCAGTACTTTGTGTCTCTTGACAGATGCCTTTTGCCAAAGCCTTACCACAAGTACACCAAAGACTGCAAAAACCATGAAACATTGATAAGACCTGCTGGTAACCTAAAAGTAGGCATTGTTCATACTGAAAATACAAAATTATGTATAGACATTATTTGGATATTTGAGGTTTTCAATAAGCTAAAAAAAAAGTATTTTGTACAACAAAAGCTTCACTTCTGCTTCTATTCCTGGTATTCTTTATGTAATGCTGTCCTTGGTTGTCACTGCTCTTGCTGACTGGAGATTTCCAATAGATCACAGCTGATGCTTAATATCAGAAGACAACTCTTTGAAAAACATGAGAGAAAAAAACCAACCAACCTCTTTCCTACTAGAGATTATCATGTTTGATTCACTGTTTTCTCCAACTGAGCTCTTTATTAGCCTATACTTCAGTCATTAATCATATAATTAGGAAGAATCACACTGTGTGAACTACTTCATAGTTCAAACATACCATCTACATTTAGTGCAATAAAAAAGACGGCATATGTACAGACACGGGTAGGCACAACTCCATTAGCTGACTGCTGGGGGAAATTCTGTCGAGAGCCAACAGTCAGTGCATTCATAAAAAATGGATAGTATTCTTGACAGGAATCTTCACAGCCATACTATTTAATATATAGTAACAAGATAGATTTTGATATCATAAAATATCACGTACATGTTTTCAACTTTTCTCAGAAGCCTTACAGATGTCAACTGCTTCTCCCCGCAAATGATGCATACAATGCTGCAAAGGCTTTATCTTACAACTGAGGATACTACACAACTGATAGCAGTGTCTGCATTTACACCCACATTCAGATTCAAATTTCATGTACAACCTTGGCCATAACCATACAGCAAATAACAAAAAAACCCCCAACCCGTAAAGAAAGAGAAGTTACACTCCAGTTATTTACCCCAATCCACGAATCATAAGCTTCTCCTCTTCCTTCCCCATTCTGACACTAAGCAAGGAACGGATTTGGCCGAGGGATGCCAGAAGGTTGATAGTGTCTTCCACAGACACACTATTTATAGTGTAGGTCTTTGGCAGGGCCCGAACTAGGCCACCAATACCATCATACTGGCGATGCAGCAAGACAAACATGGCCCTCACTAACTCCGGGTCTTCTATCACTGACTCCTGGGCCCAGCGTACCATCGTGTCTGAAATCAGCTGCTGAAGAGTAGCTGTGAAGAAAATAAATAAATAAATCACATTAATTGCTCATCTACCTACCACTAGTACCTCAGAACCCACTATGCAACATGCATTGAAATAAATTCAGTTCCTAAGAAGCACCTTTTTCTTGGTATTTCTTTAGCAGACTATCAAAGAAAAATAAAAACCACATGGGAAAAGCAGAAATATTTTAAAACCAAACGCCTATATTTAAAATTAAACACAAAAAATTATGAAGACATACAAGATGCTCACAAAGTCACCAGGTTTACTTCTGTATATTGCTTTCAATATTTTTCTACGGATATAGGTGTGAGGGCTTTTTTAGCCCTATTAGGAAGTAAGGCTGAAAAATTATACTGGTAGCATATGCAAATCATATATTACTTACTTACACGTCTAAGTTCTGTATCCACTAAATGTTTTATAATATATACAACAAAATAATTTAACTTACTCCTTTGCCAAAGCCAAAGGCCCTCCAAAAGAAATAAAGACATTACAATTAAATAAGTGGCAAATCATCATTTGCATATTTCTAATTCAGTCTCTAATGAAGCAAGAAACCCACATCTGGTAGTGCCACTGATAATCTTTATTAGTTGGGATATATGTATGTTTGGGAAAGATATGTCAATATAGACAAGCTAAATAATCGCAGTTAAGATACTTCCAGGTTAACTCAAACTAACAAACAAAAAGAAAAGTACTTATAGAAAGATATTGAAGAAACAGGAGTTTATAGAAAAGAGAATGCTTAAGAAAGAAGAGAATTTGTGCTAATAGAGGGAAAGGGGAAAAATAGAGTATAGTAATGTATTTCATTGGTACTGTCCAGGCACTGTACTATAGATGTTTCCATTGACAGAAAGTATACCATTTTTCAAGAATAAAACTACTTGTGAATAAGGAAAAAGATGAAATGTGTCTGGACTGATATTACAGAAGGACTGAAATAATTGATAACAAGAAGGGACACAATGCTAAGTTTTTTGGGTGGGGTTTGTTCTGGTTTTTTGGGGTTTTTTTAATGAAGAATCCCAGAACCAGGCAATCACTTTGTTCCTACTTTTATAACTAAAATACTGCATTTCACCTACCTATGGGTTTGTTTGTTTAATGTAATAGTTTTTCTACTAATATGAGAGAGAGAGAATCAGCTTTTATAGAGCTTTTATGCTTACTACAAGAAAAAAAGAAAGAGATAAGATTCATCACCAGATTCTGCACAGACCTAGCCTCTAATTATCACATAAAAAAACTCTGACAAATGTCCAAGGACATTTGAAAGTGCCACGTACCACAAAAAAAAAAAGGGAAAAAAAAAAGATAAAAGTAAAAGCAACACTGAAAAATAAAAAGAAAAATAAAATTTAAATAGCCAGTTGGCACCAACTGCAGAATTAGGATGCCACTGGCAGTGACTCTTATCAAGATGGAAAGGCAGAAAGTATCAGAAAAAATGATAGAACAAGAGTCACAGTCAGCAAATCTTGAATTTTAGGTTGTGTGGGGAGGCTTCTGCTAATTACCATCTAATTGCAGAGTTTTCTTTCATATGGTAATCTTCACACAAATACTGTTTTGAAGCTACTGCAGCTGAGGAAGTTCTCATAAATATGGACCTTGCTACAATCATTAAGTCTGCACTAATTCTACTAAAAGCAAGATACATTCTGAAAAATGTATGAGTCAACAAAGCATATGGGGCAAAAATGCCAGTAGAAGAAATTTTCCACTACATCCCACTGGGAAAAAATCTGCCTAATAAATCCAACTGTGCTTGTTTTGAGTCAAGCTACAAACTTTCAGGTGCACAGATACTTCACTAAAAATCCACCTTGTTTTGACTGAAAATATGTGAAGAACTTCCTGGCCTGCTTTTTTTGCCTTTTAAAATTACGTAACAATAAACTGATTTAATTTTGCTTACAGGAAGTCTTATCATCATCATCAACTGTCTTCTCAGCTTGTTTCTTCTTCAGATATGTAACTTTCTCCATAAGGTATAGGAGACGACCCCTAATGGTTGAATCACTGTTGCCATCCAAGGTTCCATCTTCATCTAATTCAATTCCTGAAATTAAAATAAAAAAGAAAAAACACAAAGTAGTGAAAGATTAAAATCAAGCAAACTGCAGAAACGTTTTGTATCTTGTATTTAGAAACTTAATTAAACTTGTTCTGCTCTGAGAGTTTCATATGCTCAATCAGCATTTGGAACAAGTACAGAACAGGCATATGTGCCAAGAAGGTATGTGCAGACAAGGATCAGGTAACCTTAGTAATTTAGCATATAAATTGTGTGATGCTGTACATAAAACATACAATAAATGTATTTCCCCCAGTATGCATTTTTGCATGCTGACACTGATGCCCATGTTATGGACATATGTAGCTCAGAAGTGTAGATATAGTCCCTTGTGATACAGTGTGGTTCGAGTGATACTAGTAAAGATTTTTAGGTAAAACATATAAAAGAAGCAAAAGCACAAGTGTTACAAAAAATATACTTTCCAGTGATCAATCAGAAGAAAGTAGACACCCTCACAATACAGTGTTCTTTCATCACATTAATATAACAAGCTATAAAAATGTAAAAACAATTAATGTGAAGATTCACAGAATCACAGAACAGCTGAATTTGGAATGAGCCTTTAGAGTCCAGCCTCTGGGCTCAAAACAAGTTCAGCTAGGGCAGGTTGCCCAGGACCATGAGGTTTTGTCCAGTGAGGTTTTGAGTATCTCCTGAGGTGAAGAGACTCCACAATCTCTCTGAGCAACCTGTTCTTGAGTTCCATCACCCTACAGTAACAAACAAGTATAACTTCCTGATTTCCAATTTGTGTCACTAGACAACTCCGAGGAAAGTCTATCTCAGCCTTCTAAACTCCCCCTGCCCAACAGGTATTTATACACAGCGGTACCGTCCCCCTTTGAGCTTTCTCTTCGAGTTAAACAACCCCATTCCTCTCATGCTCTCCTCATACAAAAGTTGGTCCAAGAATTTAACTATCTTACATGACCCCTCCCTGGCCTCATTCCAGTGTGGCCATGTCTCTCTTGTACTGAAAAGCCCAGCTTTTCTGCAATGCTACTTTCTAGTTTGGTCCCTAGCCTGTCCCTGCTGCAGGGGGTTATTCCTTCCCAGGTGCAGGATTTTATGTTTCCCAATGCTGAAAATCTTGGAATTCCTATCAGCTCATTTATCTTAAACTTATTCATTCATGCATACATTGCAGAGGAATTAAAAATCTTGACCTGTACCTATTACTCACACCAACTCCAAGTAAAAATGTCATTCAACCATTTTCTGGATTTTTTAGTTTCCAGAATAAGTTCTGAAGTTAATGGTTTTGTGGAGAGTTCTTTCAGTCTTGAATTTTATAGGATGTTTCTTTATGACATAACATCATCCTTCTCAAGTTATTGCATCTGGTTCTAGTTGTCTGGATTTTTGCATTAGGTACAATTCCTCTCCTATTAAAAGTTATTTTTTTTATACTTTGTTGTTACAGGGCAATTCATGCTAAACTAAGCCATGATCATCAGTAAGTTCATATTACACACTAAATCATATTACAAAATGTTTTGGATGGCAGTGTCCTCAACCAAACTAATTAAGAGTAAAGACACTGAAATGCCTTATCAATTGGAACACAGAGATGGTCTGAAATAACCCAAATTAAATGTCTGGTTTCCCACAGTTAACACTATTCCCTGAGCTCTAGTTGTACTTTTTTGATGTGCAAAATTTCAATACACTTGTCTCTCAATCATTCCGCAAAATGTGAATCCCCAAATGGTGGCTGCCTAAGCAAGGAAACATTGAACTTAGCATGTGCTAATCTTTTATTTATTTTTGCAATAGCCGTATTTTGAATATACAGAGTAATTAATTCTGCTTTATGGTAATGCACCCTCTGACCCATGAAATTAATTTTTTACTTGTAGATTATGCAAATTCCTATTTTTCCCCACAAGAAAAGAAAGATAACAAAAAAACCCCCAAAACTATGGTAAGTAATTTGAACAGAGGAGAATGATGAAAAACAACTAAAGAAAAATGGAAAAATCAAAAAGATAAAGCTTGGTTTCCTTTCAAATGTTTATCTAAATTATTTATTTTATCTGCATTCCTGTTACCAAATGCAAGAAAAATATTGAAAAGCTGGAAAGCATCCAGCAATGACCCATTGATGTCTGGACTTCTTGCCCTATAAAGAGAGAATGAAGGAACTGAGTCTGTCAGCCTGCAGAACAGACACTTATGAAGCAAAACAGACAGCATTCCCTTCTAGTGTGACCAGATAAGAATATTTCCTTGATTTTGACTACAAGCTAATTATCTTTATTTGATAATATTTATAATTTGTACAGTGTAATTTACAGACTATTCATTTGATGATTCTTACATGAAATTACTTATAAAAATTGCTTCTAAAGCTAAAATAATTTTAAAAGTAAAAATACTCAGTAACAAGACTTACCACAGTGTGTCATGAGGTCTTCATGGAAATCCAAGAGTTGATCCCGAATTTCTTCAGGGCAAGGACAATCATTTTTATCATCTTTAAAGTTCAGCAGCATGTTAATCTTAGAGAATACAAAGAAAAGACAAATTACACCGATCTCCAAAAGGAAAAACTTTTAAGTCAAACAGAACTGTGTGATAGAAAAAGCACATGAAGTGCAACAAGAAAGAAACCGTCCATTGTAAGCTGTACCTGTTCTTGAGGAGGGGATCGAAATTCTTTTGTTTTTCTAGCTGTCAGGGCAGCAGACATGTTCAAGGCCTGCATTACTTCATTGTACCGGAAGCGTTGGTTCTCTTGAAGCTTGGCCACAAAATCATCCGAAAATGCTACAATGGCTTCTATTCGGTGTCGTACTTGGCAGTCACACAGGTACTGGAGTAGATGACACATCTGAAAAAACAGTATTGTAACAGACATGAGTTGGCAAGCTAAGAAATATCTTCTGCATACCATGTAAGTAAGGATGGACTTCCTACGGCAACAGTAACTATCAAATAAAGTGTCTGGAACATGTAATGCTGTTATTTACTACATGTAAGGCAACCTTACACCAGGAATATCGGGCATCTGCAAGAGATTAATGTGCCTCAGACATAACTAAAGCTGTAGGAGAATGGATTTACCCCTTTCTTCCAGGAAATTTCTCTTCTGTTTGGATCCATAAAAACAAGGAATTCACTATTAATGACATTGAGCAAGTAATTCTTTTTAATGAAACCATAGTTGCTTAATTTTCGGTGAGCAAGTTCATATCATGAGAAAGATACTAAATCTTCTCATTTTCTGTACGGAAATTACTCCTCTATTTAACTAAAAAAATTAATTTCAAAATTCTTTATTCCTAGAAATATAAATTACCACATG
>VYZT01023008.1:1579-42458 GCA_013400735.1 Pomatostomus ruficeps | reverse complement strand
A
Source organism: Pomatostomus ruficeps (assembly GCA_013400735.1). NCBI lineage: Eukaryota > Metazoa > Chordata > Aves > Passeriformes > Timaliidae > Pomatostomus > Pomatostomus ruficeps. The sequence continues at coordinate 42,457 of VYZT01023008.1, read as the reverse complement.
CAGAGAACTGTCTCCTGTGGGAAAAGGGACCCCACAGTCTCACAGAGGAAGGCACTCCTCTCCCTGTGTGGTGGAAGGAAACCTTGGGTGATGAACTGACCAAACCCCCACACCCTGTCTCCCTGAGCTGTCCATGCAAAGGAGGGAGGGGTTTGGGGGAAGAAAAGGAGTTTTAAGGGCCTATTTTTACTTCTTGGTATCCTCCTCTGATTTTATTAGTAATTAACTCACTTTGTGCTTTTAAATTGAACCTGTTTTGCCCTTGGAGTGTTTTCTCCCAGTTCTTATCTCAACTCATGAACCTTTCATTAATTTTTTCTCTCCCCTGCCCAGCTGTGGCAGGGGAGGGTGAGTGAGCGACTTTCATGGATGCCTGGCGTTTGGCCAGTGTCAAACCACAACAATTATATTCTGATGTTTCTACTGCTGCCTTCTCCAGTTCTATACTTAGCCATTACATAGGAACTGATTTTCATGGTCCTGTCAAATATAAATCAAAGCAGAGCATCAATTTTCTTAAGGTATTTCAGCAATTAGACTGTCAATGTTGACCATTTCTTTACTGGTGTTAGGCTTCTGCACAGTTATAAGCTATTTCTTAATTAAACAATTGCAAAACAATCTGACAGATAGGAAATGTTCACATGTGGGCATCCATCAAAGTTATTTTATATTTGGATCCAGCTGCCATAAAAATATAATGTAATTTGAATTCCTGATGCTTTATGTCTCGATGGTCTAAATTCATCAAAACAAACATATGAGCATGTCAGCTAGATACTTTTCTTACCTGTTTTGTAAGGTAATGTAAGAACGTTATTGTTTCAGTGGAATTACATGTTGTCAAGCTTTCAGTATGTGATGCGTGTTAGTTGCAGTACTCCTAACACCAAATTAAATTTATAAATAATAACCTACAAAGGCTTTGATTGTCAGGTTTTGACAGTGGTCTTCCATCAATTCTTTCTTTTTTTGTCATCCCTAGAGATCACCAATACAGCCTTCTTGACAAGCCCTTTGCTTTCAACAAACCACTAATTAAGGCTTGTAGTTCTTCCTTACAAAAAAACTACAAAATGTTATTACACAATATCCATACAGACCTTTCCTTGAACATATTTTTTGACTTGCTGTAAAAAATGGCAGTCTATAATCAGCATAAAGGTCCCCTCTGTGTTACAGGTTACTTCTGCAATCGAGACATTATTTCTTTAAATTGAATCTGAGACATGTAATCTTTAAAATTTATTATAAGATAAGCCTGTCCAAATCAGACTAATTTTATGATTTTGTTGAGTAATTGACAAGTCAAATTAATATCTAAAAGTAACTTTTCCAGTTGTAGTTCTTTTTGAAACAAACCTGTGATCATGTAAAAGGATTATGTGGTACAATTACAATGAAATTCCAATATGGTTACAACTGGGATTACTCTTCTATGGAACAAGGGTGTATTTTGCTGTTAGAATGTTAGTATTTTAGCATGTCAGATATAGAAAAAGTCACTACTGCTTCATAATAGGTGCCCAAAGAGGCATTTAGGAGTGTAGTGGTATCAATTCATGATTGACCTAATCTGCATACCTACCTGCACACAAACATGAAGTCAGCAATGCAACACAAATGAGAGTGTGATATTATGACATTCTTAGGACAGCGAATTGGATTTTTTGAGTATGTACTTGAAAGAAAACTGAAACTGTTTCCAAGGTTCTCTCACAGAAAAGTGCCTGTGAGCAGGCTTTTATCAGAAGCCAAGGATGATTTGACCTTTTATGATCTTTTTTCCTCTTAGGTTACTTCCTGACCTTCTTGGAACCAGTAAACAATATCACTGTAGTCCAGGGACAAACAGCAATCCTCCACTGCAAGGTAGCAGGAAATCCATCTCCGAATGTCAGATGGCTAAAAAATGACGCTCCTGTGGTTCAGGAGCCAAGACGGATCATCATCAGAAAAACAGATTATGGTTCACGTCTGAGAATCCAGGATCTGGATACCACAGACACAGGATACTACCAGTGCGTGGCTTCAAATGGGATGAAGACAATAACTGCAACAGGAGTTTTGTTTGTTAGGCTTGGTGAGTTCCTGGCTTTTATAACTACTCAGACTGCTTTATAGACTAGGTATTAGTTTTAACCATGGTATAATGAGAAATGAATTTAACGTTTTAAGAAAAATTCTCAACACAAAAGAAAATAAAGTCAGTGCCTGGGGCCTCTCTCCCAGGACAGAACTTCTCAGTTGAACTTGATATCCCTTTACTGGTAATAAAAGAAAGTAAATACAGATGTGAAGGTCTGTAAATACACAGTGAAGAAAAAAAATTAAAGAAGTGCCAGTAGAAAGTACAAAAAGGTAACATTTCATTGCCTGGAGTTTTCACTCTACTGCTGAACTCAGTCTGTGAAAAAACCCAAAAACTGAAGAGAAGAATGAGAAGCATTTTTCTGTGTGATGTTCATAGTTCTGGGCCCATCCTTGTGAATACTAGTTCTATACTGCTACATGGAGCCTGGCCTCAAATTCTGTACTTTGACATGTGAAGGTACACCACACCTTTCAAGAAGTGTTTATATTGCATTTTGGAGACTTAATCATCCAATCTGGAAGCCAACCTTTTATTTAGTCTGCCTCAGGAGCAATGGGAGAAAAAATTCTAGATGCATTTTTTCTATTTTTTTTCCTAATTTTGTACTGTAAATAATTAATTCCACCGTTTAGTTTGTAGTGATTGGGTATTGAAGTGCAGTGCTGAGTATTGAACCTTGTTCCTGCTGGGACAAAAGTTGATCATCCGCTTGCCATATTATAAATTCTCATAGTAAGGTTCAGGTGGGGCTTATTTAAAGGTAAGTGATATGTCAAGAAAACAATGTCTTGTCTAACTGCCTGTGTTTTTATGGTGGAAGATCCTTTATTAAAAAAGCTAAGTCCATTCAAGTTGCTGCTGTAGCAGACAGAAGACCCATGTGATTTTTATTTGTGGCTTTGAAAATAACAATATATAATTATGTTCAGGAATGCAGAGGGTTTTGTTTGAATCTTGAGACGACCTTCCATAAAGAGACAATTTCCTTTAGATTGCTATTGACTTTTTTTATGATGTTGTCCTTGAGCTAAAGTTGTCAGTAATACTTGTTTGTTTTATGTTTGCAGGTCCAACAAACAGCCCAAATCACAATCTTCAGTAAGTACTCTTTGGAAAATTACTTGATGTACTCTGACTACTTTTGGTCTGTCAGAATTTAGTTCATAAACTCGATAAACACTGCCTGCAACCACAGAGTTCTTGCTAAAAATATCTAATCTGATCAAAAACTCAAAGAAGGGATGCAACATTTTCAGACAGAGGCAGCATTGTGTTACAGTGTGTTTGATTTGATTGACTGTTCTTGAGCAGTTTCTGCTTTCTTATTTCATATTTTGAACAAGCAAATTACCACAAAGTCACTTTGGAACAGTTATTGTTTACAGGACAAGTATGGGCTGGAAGAATGGTTAAAAATGAATGGGTAAAATGCTTGGGTTGCTGTGGTTGCAAATTTACCCATGTTATATTATTATAACTTGAAAAGTCAGGTGAAACAAGACTAGAATCCTGTCATTGAGTAGCTAAGCAAAACCTCTGTTTGTTAGTGTCACTTTGACTTGAGTAGTGATTTGGTGATTTTTGTTACACACCTGAGCTCACTTGCTGATCCAGTCATAAGAGTGAAAAGAGAATCACAGAATGTTCTGGTTTGGAGGGGACCTTAAAAATCACCCCGTTCCAACCCCCACTGCCATGGGCAGGGACACCTTTTACTGTATCAGGTTGTTCAAAGTCTCGTCCAGCCTGTCCTTGAACACTTCCAGGGGTGAAGTATCCACAGCTTCTCAGGGCAACCTCTTCCAGCTCTTCACCACCCTCTGAGTAAAGTATCTAATGTAAACCTGCCCAGTTTAAAGCCATTGCCCCTAGTTCTGCACTATCTACCAGTATGAAAAGTCGCCCTCCTTCCTTTTTATGAGAACCCTTTAAGGCTGCAGTGGGATCTCCCCAAAACCTTCTTTTTGTCCAGGCTTAAACAAAACCATCTCTCTCAGCCTGTCGTCAGGAGAGGTTCTCAAGCCCTTTGATCATCTTCATGGCCTCCTTTGGACTCCACATCCTTTTCGTGCTGAGGACCAAAAGAGCTGGACCCAGGCCTCCAGGAGGGTTCTTATGAGGGCCATGTAGAGTGGTAAAATCCCCCCCCTCGCCCCAATGGACATGTTGCTTTGGGTGCAGCCCAGGACACAATTGTCCTTCTGGGCCAAGAAGTCATACTGTTGGGTCATGTTCAGCTTTTCATCTGCAAGAACACCCAAGTCCTTCTTCAAAGTGCTATTCCTAATGACTTGAACTCCCAGTCTGTGTGTATGTCTGGGATTTCCCCAACCCTGGTGCAGCACTTGGCACCTGGACTTGTAGAACTTCATGATGTTGTCGTGAACCCATTTCTCAAGTTTGTTCAGGTCTCTGTGTTGTGCCAATGGCACTGCTCAGCTTCGTGTCATCTTCAAACTTGCAGAGGGTGCTCTTGATCCCACTGTCTGTGTCATTGATGCAGATATTGAAGAGCACCGGTCCCAAGAGAAAGCCCTGAGGGTCACTACTCATCACTGGCCTCCATCTGAACACAAAGCCTTAGATCAGCTCTCTGGCTGCTTCCATCCAGCCAGCTTCCTATCCACTGAATAGTCTATGAAGTCCATGTTTCTCCAGTTTGCAGATAAGAATGTTACGTGGGATGGAATCAAGGCCTACGGTAGTCTAGATGGATGATATCTGTTGTCTTCTGTTAGTGACCGTTGCTGTCACTCCATCACTAAAGGTCACCTGATTGGTCAGGCAAAATCTGCCCTTAGTAAAGCCATACTGGCTGCCTTGGGTCACTTGTCTTTTATATGCCATGACATAGCTTCTAGGAGGATCTGATTCATGATTTTTCCAGGCACAGATGTGAGGCTCACCAGTCTGTGGTTCCTCAGATCTTCATTTCCCCTCTTTTTAAAAATGGGAGGGATGTTTCCTTTTTCCAGTCACCAGGGAGTTCATCTGACTGCCTTGGCTTTCAAGTATGATGAGATTGTCTTGGCGACAACATCAGCCAGTTCCCTCAGGACTATGGAATGTACCTCAACAGGTCCCATAGACTTGGGGTATTGAGCGTCATCAAGTGATCCCAAACCTGCTCTTCACTTATAGTGGGAGGAACTTCACTCACTCATACCCACAAAAAGGATCAAGGATTTGAGACAACTGGGAAGGGTGTCTGCCAGTGAAGACTGAGGCAAGGAACTCCTTGAGTACCTCATCTTTCTCTCTGTTGGTCACCACCAGTTTGTCCTTCTTGCTTATCAGGGGGTACATTCTCTTTGGCCTTTCTTTTCTAACCTGTGTCAGATCAATAAACCTGGGAACCAAGTTTTACATTGGTTCACTTTTGTTATAGAGCAAGTAATTAATTTTATTTCTTTTGGCTTCCCTAGTATTTTCCAAGTGCTTCTCCTGTACTGAGAATGAATTTGGTACTATTTCACAAATACCAACATAAATACAACATTTCAACTCCTATAATGAAAAAAGAATACTGTGTATGTGACATGTAGTTCTTAATTATATGCCCTCCCTCATGGGGAAGTAAATTAGGGTTCCCAAGACATCTTTCATCCTGGTTTGTCCTAGGTTTTTAATGCTTTGCTATGCAACCTTTGCTGGTTTGGAACCCTAAGTTAAAATAAAGACAGAAATAAAAAAAAAAAAAATTAGAATTCCTGTCATTTGGCTTATGACACTTCACAATGGGTCTTGTACCATTGGCATTGGAAACAGTAGTGTCCCATCATTGTTCTGGACCTGCCATTAAAAGGTGAAGTGAAGAGTACACTGCTGGTAGATTATTTTCTTTTTAATATCCACTAGATTGAAGAGAAACCTGAAACTTCAGAAAAACAAGGTCAGGTCAAAGGTCTAGTGAGAAGTCATGAGGGTCTTATCATATGAGGCCCAGGAGCTTTCAGGGATTAGAAATCTTTGCCTCATTGCATGCTTATTTCTGTTTCAATTTTTTTTAAAAAATCAGTCCTTCAAATAAAATGCCATGTTTTGTTGGTATAATTATTTTACTTTCAGAAACTGATCATGATTTTTTAAAAAGTGAGTATTTTGTATAAAATCATGCAGGCCATTTTGTAAGCCAGAAAAGAGGAAGGATGGAAAAAGGCAAAAGAAGACCTAGCTGCTTGGAAGGAGCTCTCATGGGACAAAAGACTCTTCCCACTTGCTGTTTGCACAGTGCAGCCTCACACTGAGCCACGCGAGAGCTATTGCTGCTGGTATTAGTGCTTTTTAAAAGACGTGCTTCAGTGGAAACCTGAAATGTAAAACCATTGTAACTTGGTTTAAAATTATACCTAATGAATACTAAGGGATAAGAAACATTACCTATGTAGATACAATCTAGCAAGGTATTTTTATGCAGTCCCTGCTTTGGATTTCTAGAATTAATCTGCAGTTAGAGATTGCCAGAGAGAAAATGTGTGTTATGCAGTCAGACTTGCCAGTGCAAAAAATCGTCCTGACGTTCAGGTAATGAAGCTGAGACGTTATCATAAAAATCTAAATGTAAAAACTTTCAATCAATTGCATAGTCTTAAATTGATGCAGATTATTTGGAGACATCTTCATTTTCTGTCAAGATCCTTATGTGTAAAAATTTCTAGGGACTTTTCTGTAGAAATGGAGAATTACCATCTATCCTATGTATCAAAACTATTAAAATTACCAAAAATACTAATAGATAATACAGATTAATTTACAGAGGAAATAAAATTTAAAAATGGTCGAAAAAATAGTCTCTGATTAGCCTTTGCTGTCCAGAGGACTGTGCTACTAAAGGGTTGTTTTACCAGCATGCAACCCAGCAATCCTTTCTATCACTGCATTATGCTTTTACTTTTTGCATCATTAGTGTTATTAGTTTTGCTTCTCAAAAGAGAGACATCCTATCTGTTCAGAAAGATACAAGGGTGTGAATATACAAGAAATGTTTAGCAAATACCAGAGAATGGGGTTTTTTGCCATGATTTAATACAAAGCAATGGGCATTAATATCTTGGAGTCTAAGAGCAGAAAGGCAGAAACAGTTGTCTTTCCTTCTAGAAATGTTGCTCTTAGAAGATAATATAATTCTGAAAGACTGCATGTTCTCTAGTTTAATATATTTTTCTTTTGAATTGACTAGTGAGATCAAATTTTACCCATTGAGCAAATTCCTGTTGTGAAGCAGTTTAACTGCAGTAATACCACCTTGAAGGGAGCTTGGGATGGAAGATATCTAATGTTCGAATATTCAGTTTGTTGTCTCTTAAGAGCTTCTGGAAAATCTGATGAGGCCTTTGCAGAAGTGGGGAAGGCACACAGAATGCAGGCAGAAAGAATGGCCCTTAAGCTCAGTCCTTGCCAAGCGTATGGGGAACATCTCTGTTGTCACTGCTGCACTTTCCCCTACATGACCTTTCTGCAGTCTGCTCAGGATGCCAGGAGATGAACATTTCCTTCTAGAGCCCTGTGCAGGGAAACTGAGCTTTCCAGGAAACTTTGAGAAGTCCCTGTTTCATCAAACTCTGACTAAGATCAGTAACGGGTTTGCAGCCTTTGACGCCTGTATGCTGGATGCTTAGGAGAAATAGGCAAGAAGAAACACTGCTACCAAGTAGAAATGATCATTACTTGAGGTATTAATTATTCAGAATAAATCTACATATTGTCATGCCTGATTTTCAAGTAGTTTGGGACAACAGTAGATTTTTAAAGATTCAGTCCATTGAAGAAAAGTGATGAAGTAATCACAGTTGGGAAAAAAGAGTTCTTTAAAACAGTGGAAAACAGAATGTCTAAAATCCAGTAACATGATTGTGTTAAAACTCCAGTGAGGAACCCTGAGGCTGGGTTCCTGAGCAATTTATTCCCCATGGTCTACATATCCCAAAACACACCTTTTCTGTGACCCCAAAGGGAAATTTCTGCATGATATGAGAGGTACTCATATATCTTTATGATGGAAACAAATTTATTTTCATCATGTGATGAATGATGACATGATGGAAAAGAGAATATAAGGTCTTGGGAAAGAAGGTAGAAAGGAGTGGACCATCACAGCACTTTACCCTCGCGTCACTTGCCTGCCCCTTAGTGGGATGTTCCAGGTAAAAGACAGTAGCTGAGGGGGAAAATAATTTTACAAACTGAATCTCTCTGGCAAACCAAAGGTATCTAATATCACACTAAAAAGAAAGAATGCTTTCCTTACCATCAAATAGCAGCACCACTTGTATCCTCCTCCTTTCCTTAGGTTGTGTGGCAATTTCTTTGGTCTCAATGTATTTTGGCCACTGATAACATTGTTAATATCATAAATTATACAAGATTATCTTAAAATTCACATAGATTTTTTTTTAACAATACAAGGCTGTTTCAACTCAGAAGTTACAGTGTTTATTCAGGCACATGAGGACCAGGTGTTTGATGATGTGCTTCCTCCAGAATGACATGCACACCTTCTGTTTCATCAGAATATTCATGTGGCTGAGACAACCATATTTGAACTGCGTATGTTTTTCTAAGATGCTTATGGTAATGTGTTGAAGTTACAGAATAAGCTCATACTTGTGTTTTCATTTCCTGTTTTAATCAAGGGAAAAGAAGAATTTTGTGATTAAAACACTGGGCTGTAATTTCAAAGGTCTGGATTCAATTTCTGACTGTACTCCTGTCTCTGAGTGTGATTGCAGCAAGTTGTTTAATCTTTGTCTCTCCATGTTTTGTACATCTAATGGAGATGGTAGATCTTGGGAATTTTTTGCCTTCCTCTGCTATAGGATCAGATTATTTCAAAATGTTTTGGGTACATTCTTCTCCCCATAAAGCAAGGAATGTTATCATGTTTTATGAGTGAGGAACTGAGGCACAGATTATCTTGAGCTGGTCTACATTAAACAGCATGTGTTTGTCTTGGCAGATTTCCTGACTCTCTGACAATCCAGTTTGGGGATCTGGCTGGAACATGCTGCAATTCCCTTCTAGCCCCTGTGTGTCAGTTTCCTTTTTTTCTCTCAAGGCTGAGGGGGAATCTGTATTTCACCCTCCTGTGGGTTTGGGGCTCCTTTCAGGGGATGTTGATCCACAATCTTAGATCTGCTTTTGACTTTGTCATTTTAAATGTTGTTTGACAGTCTTTCAGGCCAAGACAGGAAATTTGGAGGTAGGACAGAACTAAAACTAAGGTTGCACTAAATTTTTTGTCTCTTATCTATTTTAGAGTGCAATTTTTCTGTTTTTCCTCTAGTTGTGTAGGATACAGCCTAGAAAGGCTCAGAAGCTTATGACATCACAAATTAACTTATAACTAAAATTTATACTCTGTTCTGCCCAGAGATGTAGGATGTACTCAGAGGAGGCTGACAGTCCGTCTTATAATAAAATCTGATCTTTTTATCTTAATGTTACTCATGCATTTCAAAAGATACTCTTTTCCCTCCTCATTTTAAACCCCAGAATATGTGTCATTCAAGACAGAGTTAAAGCACAGTGGAAATACTCTTTTGGGTTGCTTTGCACCACACCAGATCACAACTTCTTCCCACGCGACATTGTTTCTTCAGCTTTAATCTTCCACTGAAATGCTTTCTAATCACAAGTAAATATATTATGAACAATCTAGTGCATTCTGTATTAATTAGTGATAGAAGTAGAAATTCAATGTGCTTACAAAGTGGATAAATTTTAAAAGCCAGATGTGTATTTAAACTAAAATATACAACATCTTGGAGTAGACACAAGTGTCTGTATTCCTGCAACTTGTTATGTGGGGAAACTCTTACAAGTGGTAGGTTTTCTTCCTTTCTGTTAGAGGAAGGGAAGAACTGAAGAAAGAAACTGAGAGGCAATATATAGGGAGAAAAAAGGATAATGGTTTTTTTGAAACTGTTATGCTCACTAACCCATATTATTCAGATCCCACTCCCCCCCCCAAAAAAAAAAAAAGCCAAGCATATGTGTAGGTGATTAAAAATGGAACTTCAGGAAAGCTTTACCTTTTCTTTGCTGCTGTATAAATCAAATGTCCTTGTGTAAATTAACGTGTAATGCAGATGCACTGCTTTACTGAGACTGGTTGCAAAGACAGAAAGGTAACCCTATAGGATTTGGCCTGTAGTTGGGAAAGGTTGGGAAACACTGTAGGAAGAAGTAGCAATTAGTTACATTTTTTACAGTTTAGATAACTTAGCGTTAAGTGGAGGAAACACCTTCCTACTTGTGATTAGCAGTACTGTCAAGCTACTTTTAAAAGGATCAGATCAAGCGTTGTACTGAATGTAATTCATTATATGTAGGGCTACAGGCATGCAGTACACCAAAGCACAAACACTTTCTTTCCTAGGAGTTCTTTTCAAAATTTAGACCTTTAGCTTGTGTGCAAATATTTAAGGGAGTGGATGTTTTTTGTGGGTGAGAATTCACTCACCGCCTGTGTATTGGGAGAGCCTGCTTCCTACTCTGCAGTGGCTGGGTTTTTGGCAGCCAAAAAAGCCTAGTCTGTCATATCAGGAGAGCTGTAAGGTACGGCTCATAAGCTGTGCAATACATGGCAAGAAGCCAGTCACGGCTCTTTGTAAGTATGTGACCCCAACACGCCCTCTTCCAGAAAATTCCAGATCAGCAGCAGGTGCTTAGGTTTTAGCAGCTCAGAGAAACAATTTGTATTAAACTACCAAAGAAATTGCAAGCAAAGTAAGACACTTGTTATTCCCTTTAAGGATATATGTAAATTGATATTCAAAGTAGCGATGGCCCTTGGGCTTTTGGCAAGTAGCTACTGCAGCTGTTGGACATCCCTGATATAACCAGCAATCTTTAGTGTGTTTAGATCTTACTTCTTCCCTCTCTCAGCCCCCTACTCTCATTTGTTCAGTAGCTTAAATGGCTTTCAAAGTATTTATTGTATGTCTTACAAAAGGACAGTTATATGTCCCTGAGACTTCCTGTAGGCATTTGATGCCACATTGAGTTTAATTAGAGTTCCTTAGGATGCTGAATAGCCTCTAAGTGCATACAAGGAAAGGGTGAATGTTGTAGTTAGGCACAAAGATAAAGGAACACTATTCTAATGAAAAGTAGGTAATTTAACAAAATGAGATAATGCTGGAACACCACACCATAAATCATGCTTTCAATTTTTATGGCTTTATGGTTAGATTTTCCCTACTTTTGTATTATTATGTTCTCTATTTCAGTATAAAAGAGCCAAACAAACTCGATGCAGTTAATTTAGTGTATTTGAGAAAAAGTCAAACAAATGGTACAAACTGATAATATTTAAACAATTCTATTTAAAAAATAGCATTAATTGTGATGGAATGGATTGTTTTTTGAAAAGGAGAAAAAAATTCAATAAAGAAATCTGCTCTCTTAAATTGATACTGCTCTGTTAAGTCTAAAATCTGAAGTATTTGAGGTAATACTGCTCTAAAAATAAGGTTGCAAGAAGCATGTCATCAGCAGTTTCTCATACTCCTCAAAAAGCTTAAACATAAGAATCTCATTTCTCATTTTGTTCACTCTGATAATGACATAGTAGAGGCACAGGATCACTTTGTGTGGGACACGAACAGTGATGTATCACAGAATCTTCATTTTTATAAATATTTATGCACACACATACATATACTTCCCCCCACCTCAAGTTTTCCTAGAAGTTCAATTTGCATGCTAGAAAGCATTTTTATTCCTGCCTCACCACACTTTCCTTCAAGTTAGGAAATGTCTCCTAAGTTGGGCAGGCTGACCTGCTGATAGAAATTGTTATACTTTCATCTGACTCAGTTTTGCAAAATTATGTTGGTAAAATTCTGTTTTTCCACCTGCCTAATGACAATAAATCGTTCCATATTGCAAAAGAATTAGTGGAGGAGTAAACACATCAAATAGAACAGAACAAAATAAAGTAAAATAGAATACAATAAAATACAATACTATGCAATACAATACAATACAGTAGCTCCAGTTGGCAGGGACCTACACATTTAGTCCAGCTTCCTGATCACTCCATGGGTTTTCAAAAGTTAAAACCCATTATTAAGAGCATTGTGCAAATGCCTTTTTTTTAAAGCATTGACAGGCACAGGGCATTGACCACCTCTTTAGGGAGCCTGTTTAAGTCTGACCACCCTCTTGGTAAGGAAATGTTTCCTGACGTCCATTCTGAGCCTCCCCTGATGCAGCTTTGAACCATTCTCACATGTACTGCAGCTAGGCCCAAGGGAGAAGAGACCAGCACTTGCCTCTCCTTGTTCCCTTCTCAGGAAGCCGTAGAGAATTGTGAGGTCACCCATCAGCCTCCTTCTCTCCAAAAGTGGCCAAACCGAAAATCCTCAGTCAGTCCGCATGGTATATTGCTTCCAGCCCTTCCACCAGCTCTGCTGTCCACCTCTGGGCCATTCAAGGACCTTCCCGTCCTTCCCAAGCTGTGGGGCCCAGCACAGCACACAGGACTCAGGGTGAGGCTGCACCACAGCTGAATCCAGCGGGATGATCCCGATCACAGCTTGGGATGCTGTGTCTGATGCAGCCCGGGGTGGGGTTTGCCCTCCTGGCTGCCCGGGCACACACTGCTGACTCACATCAAGCTGCTGCCCACCAGAACCCCTAGATCCCTTCCTGCAGAGCTGTTGATTGAGTCCAACTGTAAAATGCTGCATTACATAAAAAAAGTATTCTCAACTCAAAGATCTGCTAAATTATGCAGGAATTTGAGTCTTAGAGCTAAGGCATGCTGGTAGGTGTGCCATGTAACAGGGCTGAAGCTGTAGTCACTGCTCAGGTTGGAGCTGCTGTGGTGATATTCATCTTTAGATAGCTGCAAAGTATCATTTTCATACTGCACTTGGTAATTAATGCAGAAAAGACAACCTCAGTGTGTAATGAAGTTTAGCTGCATATTATTTTTTTACGTTAGGTTGAGGAATGGAGGGAAAAGCAAAAATGTTACACAAAATCAATAGTTTCAGGATTCAGACACTCCATCAAGAATGTGCAATGAGTGATCACTGTACCTTTATACTCTCTGTGGTTCAGACTGACAGATATATCAGTATATACAGGATCTCAGCTTTTAAGCATTAAGAACTAAATGCTGAAATGTTAAACTTGAGGGATCATTTGTTCTCCTGATTGAGTTTTCCACATGTTTTGATTCATGAAGAGTTTATTAATGTTAAACCCAATTACATTAATTTACAGAACTGTGGTATTGTTACAATTGCTACTCACAGAGTATAAAGCTAATGATGTTTGCATAGCATCATATGTGTGGCATCTGAAAATAAATTAATTCTGACTTTGGAATGTGAGCTATTTTGCCTGTGGAGCAATGCAGAATCTGCCATTATATTGTGGAAAATTTAAATGAAAAAATGTGACAGTCAGGCATTAATTGGTTATACACAGGAAAAAAAAGAAAAAGAGAGGAGTCTTTGAAAATATGATCTGATAAACATTAAGTAAGTAATTTTAAGTCCAAAGGAAGAAATGTAAGGGGAAGTTATCTTTGGGATTATGTCAAGGCTGGATGAACACCTCAGCCTTCCAGCAGTTTTGGGTGATTCAGGGTCCTCTTACCCCAGCTCTAGAAAAGGGAAGCTGCAGAGCCAAAGTTTGTTAATTTCTACCCTCTTCCGGTGGCTGAAGTAGAGGAGTGTCTGTTTATTTTTAATTTTTGAGAACTCTAGAGGCCTTGATTGAAACTGGTATAGAATTTCCTGTGGAGAAAAGGCTAATTTTCCTAATTTGGAAAAAACCAACAAACCTATTATGAGAAATTATGATGACACACTGAAATTATTTCATGAATTCTGGATTCCTTAGCCATAATACTAGCCAGACCTCAGCCACTGGAGCCAGATGGCAAACGGATAGCACTAATAATAGACTGCAGTCTCCAGTACAGATCAGCCCAGAAGAGGAGGCACATATTTACTTATCCATTGACAGAAAGAAATGATGAGGCACAAAAATTGTTAGGTTTTGCTTCAGATTTGAGGGGGACGTGTGCTCCCCTGGTGGCAGGCAGTGTGTGCATCCCTGACCTGCCTCTTTGTCCCACTTCCACAGTCCCTGTCCTCTTGGGCCCTCACACCAGCGCCTCAGGTAACTTTAGGTAGTACCCATGGGTGCCAAGCAGTTTTATTTTGCCACGCAGGGGTGCAAAGCCTGCAGCAGACATGGAATTTGGAGAATATCAGATGCACTCTCGTGGACTGGGCTGATAAGTGCATTAAGGTGGAAATTATGTAAAAGTTGGACAAATTCAGGCAGTGTTTCATGGGAACAGCCAAAGGTCTGTTCCAAGGCTCGTGTGTCTGCTCAATAGCAAGGTGATGTGATAGCATCACAACCAAGTGGCTGCTCCTTCTCCTAATAGTGGTTTTGTTTGGGGTTTTATATTTTTTTTTTTCCCTAATGAGATATTTAAAAAATTCCCTGGCCTTATTTTTTGAAACATTCAGCAATTTCTGCAAAAGTAATGAAAGAAAACAAAACAACAAAAAACCCCAAAACAAAACAAAACAAAAGAGCAAAAATTATCCTTGGACTGTGGAAAATTTCATCTCAAATAAGCCCTATCAAAGAGAAGCTATGATAATGATTGCTAATATTGGGAAGTATTCACAAACTCTAACTTTCTGCAACATTACCTAGAATTATTTTATATTGCGTCCATTAAAATAGAAACTAACAGATATTTCATATTGTCACTTAGAAGTTTTTAAAGATGCAATTTGGATGATGTCAAGTTTTTCAGATAAATGGAATATGCTAATTTTTCCTTAAGACTGGAAAACTGACACTTCAATATTATATGTTCAGAAATACTCGATATTTCTGTAGTTTTAATAAAAGTGTTCTGCAAAACATTTTGAAGTCTAACATTCATACATATAATTATGTAGCCAATTTATAGCTGATGCTATGATAATTTTTAGCTGTTTTACAAAGCTCTCTGCTATCAGATGTATAATCTCTGTGGCAACGGAGATAGAAAAGCCACCTTTGATTTGTTTGAAAAAAAATAGAAGAAAGAAAAAAAAATTATGACAGTACAGCTATTTTCACTCTTTCCTTTGGTTATATTCTCCCAGAAATGATCACATTTTCAATGGCATGGTCAGTTAAAACATTTTTAGTTCTGAAAAAAAATTAATAATTACTTTTGACTTTTTCTTTTTACAAAAACTTTTTAACTTTTTAACCTCTAATAAAAAGCCAGGAAGCACTTTGTAGAAAGCTTATATTCCCCATCATTCAAGAGAAAAAAAAAAAAAAAGAAAAAAAACCCACCAAAATGAAAAGCTTAAGACATTTCATTTTTTTGTTTTAAATTATTCCTTTGTCCTTCTTTTAACCTCCCCTTCTCTTTGGATTTTTATAACTGGCAATTTTCAACCATGCTTTCACAATCTTTTCTCTCAAGACTTTCTACTTCCTACCTATCTCACTGGCACACATATAAAATTCTGTCAATGGATTTAAATCAAGTGAACAATAATAAAAATTCCTATTTGTGCAAAAAAACTGTTTCTGTAGGTAAATCACAATATATTAATATCTACCTGAAAACTTAAAGGAATTTTTAAAAGAAAAAATTACCATATTGAGCTTATCCCTGGTGGCATTTATAGAGTGGGGTGAGGGTCGTACCAGACAAGGTCAGAGCAGCATGGTGGGGCGTGGGCTGCCCTTCTCTCACCCTTTTGCAGGGTGAGAAGGGACCCCAATTCCCAGACCAGTCCCCTTGGTAAGGCCAGATATTCCGACCCCCCCTCCCTCAGCACTGCAGCCATCAAAGTTTTTTCTGCTTCCCCTGCATGGCTTTTCAATTTCCCTGGAAGCTGACGCGATCTGCTAGCTCTTCCCCCACAGTCACATCCCTCCTTTGCTGAAGCCCAGACACCCATGCAGACCCGTCCAGTCCCCTGCACTGAGCCCAAGGCGAGAGCGACCCCATTGCTGCAGCCCTCTCTGAGCTGCCCGGGATGGCCCCGCCAGTTTTACTTGCTGCCCAATAAAGCAGCAGTTATAATGGCATTTGCAGCTGGTGGGCTCTTCTAAGACCCTTTTGGAGCTGACCTACATGTACTCACTCAGGGTGGCATGGCAGGATGAGGAAGGATAACAGCTAAGAATTTCGCTTTCCTCTGCCAGCAGAGGGAATAGGGAGCTGCTTGTTAGAGGCTCTTCAGAGAGGGTCTGTTGGCCCTGCTCACTTTCCTTGGGGATGTCAGAGAAAGACAATTTATTAGACAGTCATAACACACTGAGGGGGATAGCATGCCTTAAAAAAAAGGGGTGGGGAAGAAGACTCATAATGGTTTCTTTGGTGAGTGAAAACCTGGAATGTTGCATGGCCAGGTTCGTGTTCCCATATGTTGAAATTAGTTTTCTAAAGGTTTTTCTTTTCAAATTTTCAGTAACCGTGGTTGTAACAGAAATGTTTCTGTTAAAAATATCTGACACGCGGCAAAACAGATCTGCAGCCTTCCTTGGATTGCTAGCTGACTCATGTGATTTCAAGATTTCCCAACGTGTTAACACCTATGAAAGCAGAGGGAGAATTTACAAAAATGTCCTTTGAGTAAACTGAAGGAGAGAGCTTGTAGGCAGAAGATAGAGTGTTGTTAGCAGAATATTAGATCATCTGTCTGAAGTTACATGTGTTAATCAAGAGGATTGTGGCTGGTTATACAGCTAGGGATAATCCTCTGTTTCTTGCAGAAATTCAGAACATTGACGTCATTGTTTCATTGCTTCCTTTACTGTTTTACCCAGGTTACTGTAGTAAAAACAAACCTGCCACCTATGTCTATACTTCTGTATGTGCTGTACTTGGGAACTGCAGCATCTTCTGGTACACTGGAAACTTTTCTAAAGATGCAAAGCAATAATAAATACCTGAATGAATATGATACCAAGAAACCACAGCAGCATGCAGTGTAATCTCACGAGTAACCTGCCACAGTTTTATGTGATTTCTTTTGTATATGTTTGCCTGTGAGAGCTGTTTGTCATGTTATAGGAGTGATGGAGGAAGAGTGTGTGAAAGAAAGGAAGACAACACTATTTTCCATTGCTTTGTCCACTTAAATAGTTGATCATGGTATCTTTTATCAAGGACACAGCTCAGCTAAGAGTGCTGACACCCACTTGAGGCAATGCCTACTGAGCAGGCCAATTTGGGTCCTGATTCAGTGAAGGCTTATGGTTAAATATTATTAATGTTCTCTCCCTTTCTTGTCTTCAAATGATTTTTAAATATTTTGTAGTAAAAGAATTCTCCTTTCACAGTAACATTAGAATGTATGTTTAAAACATTATTTGGCCTATGTTTTAGAGACAGCTTTGGAGCCTGAGTTCTGTATTTAAAAATTCTGATTTTATAATTCTTTTTGGCAATATTTTCAATAGCCTAAACATTAGGTTGTCGTAAAGTTTACAAGTTGCTCTTTGACAAACAAGTGTCTTTTCTTTAGTTTGTCACAAACACTGAATCCATTTGTAGCTGTGTTTTTACTAATGACATTTCAATTAGTTGCTTTTTCTATTAGTTGGCTTAAAATGCTGTCTCAGGTGTTATGATAATATGAACAAATTCATAATCTAACAGAATTAGATTAATGAACCAGTAGAATAGAGGTCAACTGTTATTTTTTACTGATCTTAGGCATTGAATATGGAGTTTTAGTTCACACCATACTTTTTTAGTTAAGTAAACTGGTAGATAAATATTCAAATCCATTCACAATGGACCTTTTAGTAACTAGTATATAAATATTCAAATCAAATGCAACACAATTGTTCTGTTCAGTACTTGGAACTTTCGCTAAATTCTTTCAGGGATTCTGTGATGTACTACTTTTCAGATAAAAAGCATGAATTATTTGTCCAGGTTGTGTGCTAAATGTAAGAGAATCTTGCTTTTTTGGGTCTGTTGTTACCCTCAATAAGCATCTGGTAGCAAAAGTCACGGGCCATATCCATTGTGAGTGTAAATTGTCATAGGTCCATTAACTTCAACTGAGCTATGACTATTTATACAAATTCCCCTGGCTGTTAGGTTTTTCTTATTTTTTAACGCTAGGCTCCCCTTCTTTTCTGATAATATTTCTTACATTCCCTTAGTGAAAAGGAAAAGTTTTACTTTCATATTGTAGTATTCTAAGACTCTCTTTGAGGAGTTAAGTACATCAGTGTGGATTTTCTGACAACCCAGGAGCACTGATCTTTAGACACAGGTGAAGATGTGCAAACAATGACTTTAAGTGCCGGAAAGGTGGGTTATTTGCAGAAACCTTTGGTCAGAGGATGAAACTGTTTGTTCAGAGAATGGATACGGGTAGGGCAGGAAGCCTGTGCCCTTCTCCCGTGATGTGGGTGCAGGGTAGCCTCCATCCAGGCAGCGGCCCGGTGCAGCAGTCTAGTTGTCCCTGCCACCCCCTAGCTTGGCTTCAGCAGGAAGAACACAGATGTGCATGTGTGGAGTTTTGGATGTTTTATGGTTTGTGGGTTTGGGGTTTTTTTGAGATTTTCCTGTACACCTGGGTTTTGGAAACTACAGTAAAACCAACAACCTATTCGTGTGTGTGTTACTGAATTTCTGCCCTGTGTTATGGATGATGTCAGAAGCACCTGGCATTAGCCCAGCCCTTCAATGGATAGCAATAGTTCAAACCATACTTATAAAAAAATTATGTTCTTTTCCTCCACCAAACATTTATATCCCAATTCTGTTGCCTTGAATGTCAGTGATAAAACTTCCATTGATGATCTGTGCATAATGGGACGCCTATGAGAAGCAGCAGTTTTAAAGCCCATTACTCTAACTATTACTTTAAAAGACAACCTTTCTTGACAAATTTTACTTCATGGTGAAACAAGAAAATGAGTGTTTTATATGATGTCTTCTCTGAAGGCAAATATACATACCTGGCCAGAAGGTACCAAGTATTTTTCTATGGCACCATTAATATATTCACTAGGTTTTTGACAGGAGGCAAATATTATAGGTGTGATACGGCATATGACAGGGGCAGTGTGTTTCTCTTCTCTCAGATCTCATCTGTGGAAGGGAAGGAATATTTGGGAATGTAAACTCATTTTAACATTGAAAAGTGATCTTCTTGTGAATACATTTTGCTCCCCAGCACTGTGATATGATAAAATATGTGTAAGGGTAACAAATTACAAGGACTATAGTGCAACATTATAAGAGGTCCTGGTTTTNCATTATTTTTTTTACTGCAGGCCTTTTTAATGCCCTTCCCAGTAAGAGAGATTTACCTCTCTTTGATTAAACATAAACCCTTTATTCATTTTAGTATTGCAGGTCATTTAACTTGTGTGCTTTATGTTTATGAAGTATCCACACACTGGGCTAAGTAAACTCATAATCTGAAATATGATGCCAGTGCTTCTCCTTCTGATCTTACTGTCCATCATAATCATTCTCTTTACACAGCTTCTGACATTAGTTATCAGGTTTCAACTATCAAAAATCCTGAGACTTCCCGACAAGATGAGCAACTGTATACCAAATGTCGTATTTCCCTATGAATAGCAAATAGGCTGACATAAATAATTTGTCCTTTCCTTCATCTATCACAGTCTGTGGTTTTCTGTGTATTTGTCCTTGCTTTGCCGTTCCACGTGTAATGAAATGTTAGGGGAAGTCTAACACTCTCAGTATTTAACAATTCTTAATTACAAGCTGCTTAATCCCTGGACAACAGGAAAGAGGGTCAAAGCTTCAGGTTTGTTACTTGTTGTGTGAAAATTTATCGGAAAATTTAATTGCAGTTAGTTGCTCATGGGAAACTTCTGTAACAAAGTTTCTACTACCTTTTAAAAGCTAACCTCTGGAATATTCTGTTATAGTCTATGAACCAGTTTAGTGTTGTTTACTTCGGTAAAGTGTAGGTTGAGAATGTGTCTGTCCATAGAACTGCTAGAGTAGGTTGGTAGGGTATTAGTAAATCATTTTTTTCAATGTATTCAATTGAAAAACATTATTTCTGAGTTTTCTGGAGAATTTCTGAGTTTCTTTCTATGGCTGGTGCACGGTGTTTTGACTCTTCTATTTCCACGAAGATAGTCTTAAAAGTTTCTGCTGTCTTTGTAAGTAAAACTTGTGGTATAGAATCAGAATAAAGGTGTCTCACTAGCAAATGTGAGTAAATGTGTCTCACTAGAATATGTGGTACCTCTCAATTCTGCTTTCATAATTCCCTTTATGAATCCTTGCTAAAAACTGCTAAAAACTTCATGTGTTTTCTCTATTTCTGAGGAAAACCACAAGGTCTACACTTACTGTGCTTTTAGGGGCACCAAATGGATACTGAAAATGCTCATCAGATGTAGCTGCTTCAGAGGTTGATTTTAGTATTAAACAGAGTTTCCATGGTTGCCTTATTTTTTTAACTGTGACTTTTTTGTTTCATATGCCCTCGGGTCTGTTCAGCTGTGACAGTTGCAAACAACAGACGGTGTTACATACATACCATATAGTGTATTGTGCTGAGATGTATTCTTTGAGCATTTCAGATTTTCCATGAAGAAAAGCCTCTTTGTTTCCAATGCATTTTCTTCTGTAGGATTTTGTTTGGTGCCCTTTCTTCATCATATGTGAAATTAAAGTAATGCTTAATGAGAGGGTGGGGGTAGTGATGTCCACTATATTTTTTCTAGGACACCTAGAAATATCTTTATATATTTCTAGAGCAGACAGCTACCTTATGAAAGTGTTGCATGACCTCCACCTAGAGAGTTTTCTATTCGTCATGCTAGGTTTTATTCCCCTTCAGAAGCACCTGGTTCTTCCAGTTCTTCCTTTATAGACCCAGATGTTCCTGGAAGTTATGATTTCTATCAGTGGGAGGAATGGCACTGTATGATTGAACCTGCATCTTTCTTCTACGCTGCTTGCTTGATTAATTCTCCATTTCATACAGACGTCTGCCAACAAACCTGAAGGCAGGCTGTATTTTATGAGGTGTTGCAGTACATGTGTGAGAAGGAACTTGTAAATGCTTATCAGCTCTTGGTTTATCAAGATGTTTCCAGACCTGGCAAATCTGATAAAATTCCATGTTGTACATAAAATAGTATCAATATTATGGTTTTATTTATGTGTGACTGAGGTAGAAGGTTCTTCTTTTGTTTTTGTTTAGAAAGCCTAGTTCTTAACTGAATTATTCTGGCAGAAGATCACCTTGTGGGCCTGGTAAACTGATGACACTGATCCTGAGAAATGCAAATTGGGGTTTTAGGAACAGAAAGTCTGTTTAGTCATAGTCTTTCCAATTTTATTTTTAAATCTAAACTCTGGTCAAACATGTGATGAGTAGATGAGAGGAGAGTTCCCTCAGTGAGAGGATACCTTACCTCCATTCTAACTGAGGGCTGAGAAAATTCAGTTTTCAGGTATACTGTCTTTGATTCAACCTTCCAGCAAAAATGCAAAAAAAGACCAACACTTAGCATGAGTCTGACTCTATTTCATAAAAAAGAAAATTATTTCTATAAAAATGAAAGAAAATCACTAGTGAGAAAAGTAAATGCTGTCTTGAAACATGCACAAACTAAAGAACAAAGGTAAGTAAGTACCTATGGTGGATAGCTCGTAAGATTTCTTCAAGTGGAACAAATTGAACTTTTCTGGGTTCCTTTTGTGGAGTCAGATTTCTGCTTTCACAAGGGTTCTTGATCAGAGCAGACATTACAGCTCAAGCAGCAGGAAATTGAAGAGTCAGTATTTCTGCCTAATTTCAGCAGCTTTTAATTATTGCTCTGATCAGCAACTGAATTGCTGGCATATGGTTTGGAGCATGATTCAAAGCCTCACATGATTCCAAGGGCTCCTGTTTGAACTGAGCATTATGCCACTCCTGTGCTGTTTTATCAGACTCTCTCCAGGGTGCTTTTTGTCGCAGATTTTTTGCCATGTCCCAAGTGTACATTTAGGACAGAGTAATCTATAAGGAGACTCTTACTTCTGCCACTTCTGCAGCTTTGTTGAAATCAATTTTTTTCCCAAGAAGATTAACGTAATTTTGTTCTCTCAGTACTAGTACTAGTCAAACAGCTTTCACTGAGTTTCCTGACTGACAAAGATGCATGTAGAATAACAGCCCTGCTTCTGTCAGAGTATCTGACATCAGGTTACTGTTTACTTTTGCTTGTGTCCACGGTAATGGTCATATCCAGTTCAGTATAATCAGCAGTTGACTATAACATGGGAGAGAGGAGCATATGTGTGTATTTATAGTATCTAAGCTGTGTTTAAAAGTTCTTGACAGAAATAAATAAACGGAGCTAAGTAAGAGATCACACTGCTTTTGTCACCAAACCCATGCTGTTTGGAGTGCGCTTTTTTTCCTTCTGGTACTGGCAATAGAACCCTGAACTGAGACCTGAAGTGTGAGATACAGTTTCAGTAAGATACATTGCAGACTTTGTTCTGCAGGATAGGGGTATGAATTTACTCTTGAGAAAGAGGTCAAATAGAGGTTTCATATTCATTCAGCTTCTTTTGGGAATTGCTGACTTCCTACTGAGGTGGTCAAGGATCATAAAACAGGCACAGACAAAATGCTTTGATATTTTTGTTCCTTCAGGCATGATGCAATTGTTGCAAAATTACAGGTTTTGTTGTAAGAATGTAAGAATGTCACTGCAGGGAGTAGTTGATCCTAAGACTCCTCCTTTACCTCATCCACTGTAATCAAAAACTTACATACCTTTGTGGAAGCAGAACTTGTTTCGGAGTTTGTAGACAAAATTTTGCTTTAAGAATATTTAACAATAGTACTGTGATAGGAAACAAAGGCCAGATCTGGATAACAAATGCATGATACACTTTGTATCTATGACTTATCAAGAGTCCTCTTAAATCATTGTCTGAGAGGAAAAGGAGAGATGCAGCATGAGTGGTGATTGGTGGTTCAACATTTTGGCTACCTGTACAGACAGTCCTGGCCAACTTGCCACTGCGAAGGAGTAAGAAATATTGGTAAGATATCCCTGAGGAGATGGGTATCAGGGAGACACAGCAGAGGAAAAATGAGAAGATTCCCAAGACACAGAGCAAGGTATCAGTGTAAGGGGCTGCAGTAGGCACAGGTAGTGTTCCGTGATGTTGGCTAGCTGTTGTCAGGCAGCAGGTTTCCAAGCAGATTTCTCCCAGCTGCAGTTATGAGGTTTTACCTGCGGTGACTGACGGTTTTGTCCTGCTCATGTGGTACCCAAAGAAAGGGTGGAGGTATTTGTAAGAGAATTGGGAACATGGGTGACCAAAACAGGTGTTGATATCCAAAGGTAACAAAGTACGTAGTATAGAGGAGCATTGAAGTAATACTTCAAAAGTTGCAGGTATTGGAGAGGTACCTCAGACTTTTGAACCATTTAGTTACAAAAGCTGATTAAGTTTTTAGATGTCCCACTCTAAAGACACATTATTTTAGATTATGTTTATACCTGTTTTTGGTCAATCATGCAGTAAATAGCATGATGTGAATCCATCAAGTTAGTGAATCCAGAGACTGTGCCATGCCAGAGGAAACACATGGCATACTGGATATTTACTCTGAGAGCGCTCTCATTGTGAAGTCCCTTTTCAGTGATCTGACAGTTATGATCTGCAGATCAGCTCTGTGTTATTTACAGGGTCTTTGGGGATGAAGTGTTGAACCACTGAGCCTTTAGGCTAGGGCTTTTGTGCCAAAATGTTTATGTTGATGTAAGGGACCCAAAGCCTCATTGCATTGAAAACTGCATTAAAATATATGTTGAAAGAGAAATTTGGCACTAACTCTTACTAGAGAGAAGAGGAAAAGAGGTTATAGCCTTGATTATTCTTATTCCATGTTTTAATTCAACTTGGCAAGATCTCTTCTGCTATCCTCTACAGGAAATGAAGAGCAGGAGAGAGAAGTGGGAGAAGAGAGCAAACTGCCTGATTTTATGGGGTACAGCTGGATGCCAAAAATGCACGGGGACATGTAACTAGATCTATGTTGCTGTCTCAGTCTAAGGGCTTTTTAATAGATTCATCAGTCAAATTCCATTATTATTAGTTTATTATTTTAAATTAATTTTGCAGGTTTTTTCTTCTTTCTGTAAAAAGCAATTTACAGGGTCCCTCATTAATACTTCTAAGGTAAGAGAGAATTGGAGGAAAAAGCTACACCTGGGGAATGGGACAATTTCAGATGTACAGTACTTTGAATTTTTCCACTTTTATAAGAATATGTTTTGTAAAAATCCATTGGCGGCAGAGAGACATCTGCATGTAAAATCCTAACATGTCTTTTGCAGAGAAGATTACCATGAAGATGGGTTCTGTCAGCCATACAGGGGAATTGCATGTGCACGAATCATTGGAAACAGAACCATTTATGTGGACTCCCTCCAGATGCAAGGGGAAATTGAAAACCGAATTACTGGTAAGCTTGCACATCTCTTTAGCAGGGAGAAAGAAACATTCATGAAAGTATCTAATTCAGGTATAAACAGTGCTGCCATCCTTCTAGTTTTGTCAGCCAATGATGAAGACATCTTTATATTTAGGCTTAAGAGGGGGTGAGCCTGTTTCCCCCTTGAGTAGTTAGCAAAATTTGGAGCAAGGAAGATGAGTATCAGTAGTAATGTGTAAAGCTTCTTCCGTGTCCTTAAGTAAATTGTCAGACTACTGACTTTTTAACAGCTTCTAGTTTATACTGGAGCTTTTTGCATGACGTGTCGCACTGTATGGACACAAAGAAAACACACGTAGCCGACCAGGTCGAGGAGCCAAAAGAGAGAGGGCAGAACCCTCTGACTTTTATTTATGTGTTCTTAGAAATCACTGTGGATTGGATGTAGAAATTACCACTTCTCAATCACACTGGTCAAAGGAAAGATCTATCACATGTCTCTGCCTAGGAGAATGGAATGAAAACAACAAGGACAGTTAGCAAAACATGGCCATGTTTACAACAGCATGCGTGAGAAAGTACTACAGCAAAGAGAAACATTGAAGAACTGCAAAACTCAGGACAACAATGACAGATTAAAAAAAAAGATTTTCAGTTTTTAAAAATGGATTTGTAATACAGTGAAAAGATATTGATTTTTTATTTTCTTGAAAAGATGTATGGAAGCCTTTCCCTTGAGCTTCTTTCCTTATTGCATAATTCTGGCACAGACTGAATTTCACATCGATTTATATAAAATAAGGGTTGACCTTCTTGTGCTCTGCCTATGCTTAATCTTTCTCTGAGCATAGTTTTTGTACAGAGTCACAAACATGCATCCAAAACCTTAACAACTTTTAATGGGCTGTACATCAATATGGGTTTTCTTCACTGGATCTCAGTTAGCTGATGTTAGCAGCTGTGGCTCCAATGTACACTAAGTAGAGCACGCAAATGAACCCATGGAATAGAGCAAAGTGTTTGCCATAATATACAGCAAATTAACTCACTCCAGCAGGAGCTGATTTGCATCTGGCCAGATACAGCTCATTAATGGACTCTCCAACTTCAGCACAACTAGTTGCCAAAAGGAGTTTAACTTCACTTGTCAGCTCAAATTCCCTAAAGATATTACCTCAAAGACTCATTGTTAAGCCAGAAATCCAGGTCCATTTTTTTTCTCTTCTTGAAATGGTGACCATATTCTGGGACTGGCAAAATCCAGGTGCTGACCTTTACTTGTGGTATTACAAGACATTCTCCTCCCATCCTTCTCCTGTATTCTGTTGTAATTCCAGCCCCTTTAAACATGATGTCATTAATTAATACATACTATTGATACTTTTTTTCCCCAGCAACATAATCTCTGTCCTGTTTGGATGTTTCTCAGCAATATGGAAATGTTCAATCATCTGAAATTATTAAATCTGTAACTCTGTGAATTAGGTTCATAATGTTCTTTTCAAAAACCAAAACCAAATCCAACAATGAAAAAACTGTGATGTTATCCAAAAAATGTTTATTGATTGAGTTTTACTTGTTTCTGGAATATGGAACATGGGCATTGATTACCTGGCTGCCGGTTTCCTAATAATTATCAGTTTCCTGCCAATTATCAGTTAGATTTCCAAGGCTAGGATGTTGGAAATCTCTGTTCTGGAGTTCAGGAGAATTTCTGATGGAAATGTTCTCTTTCAGAAGACACTGAGAAGGACCATAGAGAGATGCCCAGTGCCTACCTAGGCAGTAATGGCAGTCTGTTAATAACACAGTATTTTCAGATATATACTTTTGAAGGTCATACCAATCATCTTATGCAAAATTACCCTGAAGATTTCATAGCATTATTGTTTCTTATAAGTCATATTATATGTAAAGCAAGTATTGCAAGACTGGGTGTTCTATGCCCAAATGAGAGGGTGTTTTTGAAATTGCAGTAACTTGTTAGATAAAACAAAAAAAACCCGGAATAATTGCTGCTGAGGTTTTGCTGGTAGTTTTGCCCATACCTCCTAAATGCAATTTTTGATGATAGGTGTTTCTGTTCCAATGTGCACGGGAAGTGAGGACACCTACTGTCCAACAATAGGAACATTTAGCAAAGTTACTTCTGTGGGGAATTTTCATTCTGCATTTTCATTTCCCTGCTGTACTGGTGTGAGAAATACATATTCTTTGTCTCTGTGGCCCCTTGTTCTGCCTGGCCATGGGATTAGGTGAGAACTGCAGCTTTTGATTAGAAAAAGAATGACATTTACGGAGAAAAATTTTAGACATGGCTTGGAAGACTGGAAGACCAACAATGAATAGTGCACAGACCTGATGCCTGACCCATGTATATGTGTTTGGCTAGCAAGCTCTCTGCTCTGCTGTTTGATATTTGTTTAATAACTAAAATATAAACCCCTTAGATGCTACTACACAGTATTCCTGGCTTTTGCACCTTCCATCAAAATAAAGATATTATTGTAAACTCTGCACTCTTCTCACATAATGATCTAAATTCTGTACTGAAATATCTTCACAAAACTTAGTGTGGAGTTTCAAACAACCAACAGTGACTACTTCAATCCTTCAGTTTTATTTTTTCTCTGTTAGTCTTTGGGACAAGCATATGTCACAACAATCTTTTGAAGCCTGGTGGTCTGCTTTCCTGCAGTGTTCATGTCTTTTATCAGTCATGGCTGATAAATGATTATATTTCTGCATTAATATTTCTGAATTAAAATAAAAAAAGGTGTAAACAGTCTAAAAGGCTGTATTTGGGGCTGCTTGTTCCATGTTTGGTGTTGAGGAAGAGAGTTGGTGTTAGAATGCATCCACAGGAAACAGATGATTGAAAGAAGAAAGCTGGACAAGAGAGAAAGAACTTATTTGTACTTTGTAAATAGACTACCTAGTGACATTTCCTCTCTTTTTACAGTGAGTTGGTGGAACATGCAGTCTAGCAACTCTCACTCACAAATTATGCTTTACTGGGGGAGTGAATGTTCCTACATTTAAAGGTTGATTCAGCACCAGATACATGATGCACACGCACATTTGTCTTTCCTTTGCACTGTACAAGAAAACTTTGAGATAAATGTTAGTGTGTAGGTGCTGAGAGCTGAAGGGTAGAATTACATTCCTAACTCATTATGACATTCATCTAAATGTGATCAACATGCTGAGACTGATTACATTAATTTTCCCCAAAGCTGCTGCCTGTTAGGCTTCTCATGTCTATTATAAGCCATGTCTCCCCAGATATAAATGGTACACTTTCTTTTGCCTGACAAGACTTGAAAAACACTTTATTTATTTAGCAAAATGTCTAGAGGAGGAAGAAGTTAGGTGATCCTTGTTCAGATATTATCTCATTAGGAACTTTGGAAATACGTACTAGTATCCTGGCAGGTGTATCTTGCCTTCACTCTGGATCTGTTCAAGTTAAAATTAGCCATTTGCCTGTAGTCTGAGAAATGGTAATCATATCAGTTACTCCCTAGGAACTGAGATCCTGCAAGCTCTGTGCAGATGTCAGAGGGACACCAGGATGCTGGATTTTCTTCCTATATTTGTCAACTCTCCTTTACAACAGAAATTACCTCGTTTACCTGTTGCTCAGTAGGCTTTCAGGCCCTCAAGGAAAGAATAAAGATGTTAAGGGCAAATGACATGAAAATTAAGTTGTTTCTTGTGCTGTGAATCAGTACTCACCAGTATTTTTGTTCCTCTGCAGCTGCATTTACCATGATTGGCACCTCGACGCACCTGTCTGACCAGTGCTCGCAGTTCGCTATACCTTCCTTCTGCCACTTCGTGTTTCCCTTGTGTGATGAGCGCTCTCGGACCCCCAAGCCACGGGAGCTGTGCCGGGACGAATGTGAGGTCCTGGAGAATGATCTCTGTAGGCAGGAGTACAACATTGCTAGGTCAAACCCCCTCATCCTGATGCAGCTGCAGTTGCCCAAGTGTGAGGACCTCCCACGACCTGACACCTTGGAAGCTGCCAACTGCATAAGAATTGGGATCCCAGTGGAGAGACTGAGCCGATGTAAGTCTAAGTGTTTCATCATTGGGAAAAAGGACAGCTTGTTGCTTCCTTGGATTGAGTCTGAGAGACAAAACTTTATCAGCCACTCTTTTTGCAAAGAAAGTATTGAACTGCTTGTTTTTATCTTGTCAGTACTGACCATAATCTTGCAGACTTGTAAGGTATAGTTAGGATGGCAAGGAAGCCTGAAGGGTGCTGCTTGTACCAGAGTGTGTTATATCAACCACATTGAGCTATAAAACGCTGTGTTCACACTGCTTTGATGCAGTTTGTTGCCTCCAACTGTGGCTCAGTGTTTGCCTTTTTGGGTGAGCCTCCCCATACATCTCTTTGAGAGTTTTGTTTACCTATCAATAAACTTCAGATAGTTTCTTGAAGCTTCAGTGGAAGATCTGTTAAGAAACAAAACACCAAGTGTTCATTCTTTCTATATGGAAACCCACAAGAATATTAATCCTGTAAATTGAACAGGGGATGTAATTGTCTTTCCTTACCCACACAGGATGGGTGAAAACATTGATCTTGCTTCCATGAATTTATATTTACATCCAGGAGTAGAAGGGCTGTTCTCTTGACACTAATTATATGCGGACAGTCTTTCTGACCACTCCATTTCATAGCAATTAATCACAACCCCATATATTGTTCAACAAGAAAACTCCAAGAGACCAAAGATATTTAAAGTTCAAAGTGTGATAAGATTATTCTGTATATCCATTATCTGAATCCACAGTTAGGAGCAGGAGCCATGGCATAATGGTGGACATGAAAGACTAGCTCTGTGCTTTTATGTTAATTATGTAGTATAGCTGAGAAGCAGAAGTAACTGAGAATAAAATGACAGAGACAAATCAGACAGGGAAGTGGTATCAAGCAAAAGACATGAGAACAAAACCAAGAAAAAGTCTGGTGAAAGTTGTCCATGATTCTCAGAGTGCTGGTGGAACACCTGCAACTTGAGTATTTGTGGGGTTTGAGAGATTCCTGAGGGATGGAGATGGGAGAACAGAAAAATGGAGAAGGTAGTATCACAAACATGCAGGAAAATGAATGATTCAGCTCAGATGATGCATATAGAAGACAAGCACTCAAAAAGTAAGAAGAGAGGATAGCAGCAGAATAAAGATGTTAGTCGGGCAGATATGAAAATGATGCTTCTAAAGAGAAGAAAAGCCTGAATCTTTTATTTCCAAATATGAAAATAAGGAAAAATAGGCAAGAGGCATTAGAATATACAGCACTAATTTCTATAGCAAGTGAGAAATGTGAAGAAGATGGGAAGATTATGATAAATAAAAGTTTCCATTGTTGACATCTGAGGACTTTTCCTGAAGGGAAACTCATATCTCTAATTTAGTTTAACTTATCATGTTCTGTATTTAAAGGTCCATACATGCTTCTTAGTCTCGATTTGAATTCAGAATTGTGAATACTCATGTGTGTACCATAAAGCTGAGACATTCTAGGACAGAATCCAGAAATAACTGGGTGTAAAAGTACAGATACCCACAAAACCAAAATTTCAAAACAGCTTTCTTTAAATCTTGAGGTACCTAAATTTAAGTACTTTTTTGCATACATGTTATGTGGACTTCAGCTGTTTGGTCTTAGTGTCCCTTGATTGTTTTGGTTTTTCCAACATTCTTCCAAACCCTGTGTTTTAGATCATCAGTGCTACAATGGTTCCGGAGCCGACTACAGAGGCACCGTCAGTATTACCAAGTCTGGCCACACTTGCCAGCTCTGGGACTCACAGAGTCCCCACAACCATGATCTGACAAGCACACAGTTTCCAGAGCTAGGTGGAGGACATGCATATTGTCGAAATCCTGGAGGTCAAATGGATGGTCCCTGGTGTTTTACAAAGAACAAAAACGTACGCATGGAACTGTGTGACATACCTTCTTGTAGTATGTATTCTCTTTCTTTTTTCCCCTACTACTGCCCTGAATCCTGTGCAATTTTGAATGTTCCTGATTATTACAAGTACAATTCATTTAAGAGGGTTGTGCTTTTAAATGTTTAACTTGCAGCAACTTGGTTTTGTATTGTAATTGTTTAATGTTTTCTAGGGATTAGAGTTTGTGAGATATTGTGACACTTTTTTATTATATATTGGAGACTTAGTCTGAGGTAATAATTAATGATAATGCTTCAGTTTGTATTTTGACCTGTCAAATGACAGATTGCATATGCAAATCACCTCTATGTGTTTGGTTTGCTCATACTGCTCACAGGTGCATAGCCCTTGCTATATATATCTTGCAGGTCGCAAGGATTTTCAAATCCTATAGAGGGAGATATAGCACCATGCCTGGTTGGAAAGAAACGGTTTGAAGTGCAGAAACAGAGCAGTATGAAGTGTGTAAAGCAGATGATCCTATGAGAAAAGTCTTACACTAGCTTCTAGTAGCTCTGTACTGCAAAGCTGTTTGCAAAAATAAAAAGTACAGCTCTCACAGCTTAACACAGTTCTGCTGTGAGAGCTGTGAAGTCTGTACCAATACAATTTCCCTGTATTGGTACCGACTTCACACACTGGTAATGGTCTTTGGATATGACAGTTAATACCGTGCTTTATTAGGAAGAAAAGCGTGTTTTCTGAAGCAAGATACAGACGTGTCGTGCAAGCCATAAAAGTGGATTACATGGATCTCTAAAACTGCTCAGAACTAATATGAAATTTCTTAGTTACTTCACTTTTTTGCAGTAACATGATTTGACATTTATAATAAATTTCTACACTGCATGTACCATAGGGTAAAGATAACACTGGGATGTGGTTGTGGTGAAAGCAGCTGCCACAAATAGCAAAACCACGGGTTACAGAAAACATCCTAGGCAGTTCCAGAGAACATTTTGGACATCACTATGCTTTCCTAGAGTCTCTAAATATAAAGTGAAAAAATATTTTAGGAAAGTTTCATAACTATGTGTATTGATGGCTCTTTCATGTCTGTCTCACTTTAATATTAAAGCTCTGCAGTTCTATTAAGTACAGAACAAATAATATCTCTACCAATGAGAAGTGAAATTTGTTTCATTCTGGGCAGAAATAGCACCAGTGGAGGTAAAGAATGGGCCAAGTGTTGATGAAATGGCTGAGGTTGTTGAGAGTGGGTCAGACTGCATTGTTGTGCTGGGTAACATTGGGTTCATTGGTTTATATACCGTGATAGAGACTGCTCACTTATTTTTTGTACCCAAAACAGGATAACACAATGATACTCTGGTCTGTGTTCTGCAGTTTCCTCAACTGGAAACTTCAAAAAGAAAGTAAAAATAATCACATACTGTTACAGTCCACACATTAAATGTGAGACTCCTAGTTTATCTTCATACTGCTAATTGCTATGTCCATTCAAGCATTTTTGAAATATTTTATGGAAAATTACAAAGAAGAGGGAGAGGATAATGTGACTTCTGTTTCCAGGGTATAGTTTACATTTTGTTTAAAATATAGTATTAATAATCATAATCATTTGCTTTACTATCAAATACCTTAAAAATACTTACTGTAAGCAATGAGCATTTCTGTACTTGACAGGTCCACGTGACAACAGCAAAATGGGCATCCTCTACATCCTCGTTCCCAGCATAGCCATCCCTCTGGTGATAGCCTGCCTGTTCTTTCTGGTCTGCATGTGCAGAAACAAGCAGAAGGCATCTGCTGCTACACCACAGCGCCGCCAGCTGATGGCATCTCCCAGCCAAGACATGGAAATGCCACTCATTAATCAACACAAACAGGTATTTCTTACACAATTTGCTTAGGCCCACATATTTCCACAGTGTCATGATTTTCAGCATCTCAGGTTGTCTGTGTTCAAATAGACCCATGCTGTTGGGGACCTAGTTTTCAGACTGTGCAGGCCCTCTGCTTCAGGGAAAACCAGGTCTTGTACTTTGTAGGTGTATCTAGAAATCCTGGCCTTGGATAACATTCTGCCTGTTGTCTGAGTGACTGGAAAAGTGGTTATTTCTCATCCAGTCTTCGGCCCGCAGCTCATTTTTGCTCCTGGTATTGATGTGGCCTGTTTTCCTGTTTAAAGCATGATGCACGATGGAGTTTCTTTTTCTAATCCTTCAGCTCAAGACCTCTGGTTTCTGGTCCATAAGTGAGTGGACAACTGATATGGGGTGTAACATGTTTCCATTGCTGTGTATCACAAAGGATGTTGAAAGGAAAATGGCTTTGAACACATGTTCACAGATGTCAGCTCCTGCATAGGACTTTCTGGGTCAGCTAACTGATCCCTGCACTAAAATCCTGTTCAGAGCTAATGCTGAATTTTTAATCACAGCATTTACAATATGCAAGCTCTAAAAAACAATGCTTGCTTTGGAACAATTGGTAACATCTGTTCAGGAATCTGTAGAATATTTGATGAATATTACCAATTGTAACAAATTGCATTGATTTTCTGTATTAAGTGAATATTTAAAGGCTGAGTCTGAACTGTGCTGGAAGTTTTCCAGTCCAGTCTATAGTCTGTTGGACACTAAAATCAGAGGTTGTTCCCAAATCACCTGCTAAAACGTCTTCCCAGCCTGCTCTGCTCCTTCATGCTGTGGTGCCCTGTGTGTGAAGCTGTGCCAGCTGCACCTCACTTGGTCAGGNTGTACACACCAGCACACACACACACGAACCAGCAGTGGCCAGTGCACATTCAGGGGGTTTCAGGTCATTGGAGGGTGTTTTTCTCCTTGCCTTCTGTGATGTGCTGTTGTCCCAGGGCTGTGTGAGATCTTTTGCTGCCCTGAACCCAAATCCAGTTTCTCCTNCGCCAGCTGCACCTGCACTGGGGTTCCTCCATCCCTTGCTGGTCAGGACAGACCCATTACATCACCATCACAAACTCCCTTGCTTTCCCTTCCAGCTGCAGGAGGAAGGCTCTGGGTATGTCTCACTCTTGGGTTTGCAACCTTTTCCTTCCAGTACCAGAGAGAAATTCCTTCTTCCTTCTGCTCCAATTCCACTCCCCTCTTTATTGAAGCTAACTCAAGGTTCCTCAGCAGGGGTACTGTACACTGCTGCTCATGGGCAGGGGCCATTCCTGTAGTGCAACAGAGAAGAAAGGGTGTTATCTGCCACTGTGGAGCTGAAAGAGAGAGGTTTTGTTCCTTCTTCTGCTGGAAAGGATGTTTCACTTCACTCCGAGACTGCCACCTCCTCAGCCTCCTTGGTTTTTCTGACAGACCTCCACTGGGCAGCTCAGGGCTGATCTGCAGGGGAAGTACAGATGCAGTTAATAGATATCATTGCTTGTCAGATTTACTCTGAACCCACTATTCATTTCGCTTGCTGGAAATGTGGTCAATTCTTTGTAAAAATAATTATACCCATTATCCTGCAGTATAATTCAATTTATACTTCTGATAATAGTGTAAATCATTTCAAGGTTAACTGTGCAGTCAATATAATGATGTGAATACACAAAAAACCTGAAAAGTCCTTTTAGCCCAATTTATCTTCCATTTGGAGGTCTAATCACTGGGAGTTTTTCCTTAATAAGAGATTCTGTTGTTCAGAAAACATTGTGATTTTCTTACTGATTGTCTTTACTTCATTTCAGGCTAAGCTTAAAGAAATTAATCTGTCCACTGTGCGGTTTATGGAAGAACTAGGAGAGGAGAGGTTTGGCAAAGTCTACAAGGGACATCTCTTTGGTACTGCACCGGGGGAACAGACACAAGCCGTTGCCATTAAGACACTTAAAGACAAAGCAGAACTGGCTCTTCGGGAAGAATTTAAACATGAGGCAATGATGAGATCACGATTACAGCACCCAAACATAGTTTGTTTGCTGGGAATAGTGACAAAGGAACAACCTATAAGTATGATATTTAGTTATTGTTCCCACAGTGACCTCCATGAGTTCTTGGTGATGAGATCTCCCCATTCGGATGTTGGCAGCACTGATGATGACAAGACAGTAAAATCCACTCTGGAACCAGCAGACTTTTTTCACATTGTGACACAGATAGCAGCAGGAATGGAATATCTTTCTAGCCACCATGTTGTCCACAAGGACTTGGCCACTAGGAACATACTGGTGTTTGATAAACTGAATGTGAAAATATCTGATTTGGGCCTTTTCAGGGAAGTTTATGCTGCTGATTACTACAAACTGATGGGAAATTCCCTTCTTCCTATCCGGTGGATGTCCCCTGAGGCTATTATGTATGGCAAGTTTTCTATTGATTCAGATATATGGTCATATGGAGTCGTGTTGTGGGAAGTTTTCAGCTATGGCCTGCAGCCTTACTGTGGTTATTCTAACCAGGATGTAATTGAGATGATCAGGAACCGACAGGTTTTGCCATGCCCTGATGACTGCCCCACATGGATATACACTTTGATGCTGGAGTGTTGGAATGAATTTCCCAACAGAAGACCAAGATTTAAAGATATACATAACAGACTAAGAACATGGGGAAACCTTTCTAATTACAACAGCTCAGCGCAGACTTCTGGGGCAAGCAACACCACACAAACAAGCTCTCTCAGCACAAGCCCTGTTAGCAATGTCAGCAATGCTAGATACATTGGACCAAAGCAGAAAACTCCAGCCTTCCCTCAGCCTCAGTTCATACAAATGAAAGGCCAGATGAGACCTATGGTCCCGCCTCCTCAGCTCTACATTCCAGTCAATGGTTACCAGCCAATGCCTGCCTATGGTGCTTACTTGCCAAATTTTTATCCCGTCCAAATTCCAATGCAAATGGCTCCTCAGCAAATACCTCCCCAGATCATTCCCAAGCCAGGCTCCCACCACAGCGGGAGTGGATCTACCAGCACGGGCTACGTGACAACGGCACCTTCCAATGCGTCGGTGGCTGACAGGGCTGCTCTGCTCTCAGAAGGCACGGATGACACACACAATGGAACAGAAGATATTGCCCAGAACCCTGTCCAGGAGGAGGAGGAAGAAGAGGGCTCTGTGCCTGAAACAGAATTGCTGGGTGATAATGACACACTTCAGATGGATGAAGCAGAAATTCAATCAGAAGCCTAAGAAATTTGGCCTCATTGCTAAGAATTCCACGTGACTTCCATGCATGGAGACAGTAGATCCTTAGGCCTAATAGAGTGATTTTGATCTGACTCAAAGAAACAAAACTAAATAAAGCAACATCCATTTAAAGTGCAGCAGTAATGATATACCAGGTTTAATGACCATTGCCACCATTGGATTTTTCAAATGTGATGGTATAGAATTGCTGGGTTTAATCTTTTTAACTGTCCTAGAGTTCTTGAGAGAAGCTGCTTTTCAAATATGTACTGTTGCTGTGCAACATATTTCAGAGTAGCATTGCACGTCATGTATATCATGATATGTGAGTGTAATGTTAGTGAATTATGCTTAAACCAGTAACACAAAAAGGAATCCAGCTATGGTTGCAGAATTGCTCTAAGCATAAAGAAGTGCCCTGGATGTGATGGACAGCTTAGTTTGTATTATTTATCTCTTCGACATAATGGACACGAGATTGTTGTTTGCTTTTTGAGTCTGAAAAACGAAGTTGAAAATAATGATCTGTGTTTGTATTACAATAACAAGAAAAGGGGGGAAACTGAACATGAAACTGACTGTGTTGAGTAAGACCATGAGTCTGTCCAGCCCAGTAGCATGTCTTGAAAGACCTTTGATAATGCCTGCCCAGGGACAGACTGCAGGGACAATTTCTCTTGCAGAACTTTCCCAGGGTATTTTCCCAGTCTCCAGCAATCTGTGGCTCAGCATCTTCCCAAGCCAATCAAGTGGATTTTTTTTTTCTGCTAAATAGCCCTTGATGGAATTTTCTACCATGAATTTATCCTAATGATTTTGAACTCGCATAAAGTTACAGTATCCACAACAGCTTGTGGAATAACATGAGAGGAGAAAGGATGGTTTTCTTTCATCACTTCTGGTGAATGACTGACAGAAGCTTCCAAATGAGATCAATCTGACTGCATTTGTGGATGAAAGTATTCCTTCTCTGCTGTGTATTTTCAGCAGCAAACTGCCTTAATACACTGTTAACCAAAAATGGGGATATTGTAGGGGATATTATAGGTGTGCACTAACTTAAGAAATCCAGCTTTAATTGCATATTGGTTGTCAAGTATCAAGAAGGGCTCCACGTGTGTGTTCCTACATTGTAAAAGTATTGGGGTTTGTGCGGGGTTATAGACTTACTTGATTTACCACAGTTACTGCTGGATTGCATGTGAAACCATGTTTTTTTCCTGACTTTTTAGTAAAAATGATCTTTGAACTTTAGAAGACCAAAATAAGCAATACTGTTCAAGGTGCTGTTTTTGCTTCTATTTGCAGGATGAATCATGTACAGACCTTTAAATGTAATTTATGTTTTACTACATTTTATATACATTTTTTCATTGAAATATTTTGATTTTTGAATGAATGACTCTATAACTTAACCATTTACAATATTCACATGTGATGCAGTTTTATGGTATTGCTGTTTCATTTTATTAAACTTGCAGACAGGTCCATACATTTCATGACCCCTTTCTGTAACACAAGCAGTACACATTCTCATTGTAGCATTGTAGCCGACACACACTGTAGCTAGAAGTTGTACATCCAACATGGAGTATTCAATAAAGGGATGCAAAAAGTATGAGGAAGTATCATATCCTACAGCTGCTGTTTTGTTATGGTACTTTGCGGAAATACAAATGGCCACAATTGCTTAAGTTACAGGTTTCACACCTAAACTACAACTTTTTATTTTGATGCATTGGGGTTCAATTGTAAGTCGTGTATCATCGGGATCTACACCCTGTGTTCAAGGTATGGCAGCATTACTTGTTTCCAGCATTTCACCTGAACTTGGAAATGCACTGGTAGGAATAAAATATGAAAGCTTTATTACTTGTGTTAATATAATGCAGCTTTGGGTGCTTTTACTAAATAAAGGATAAATAAAAAAGAAAAAAAGGTGAAATTTATTTACGTGAAGTTGTTTTTTCTAGGTTTCTTCATCTCAGATAAATGAACTTGATTAATCAACTATACATTGTCTTTCTTTGTTCCTTTGCTAACTTACTTCAGACCAAGTGGAGAGCAAATGGTCAGGTTACACCACAGATTTGTCAGTGAGAGAAAAGATATAAGTGAATGAATGGCAGTCAGTGGAAGCTTCTGTACCACACTGTCTGAAATTCAGCCTGTTTCTAGTAGTCAAAGAGCATTGCAACTTTGTGTGCTTTGAATACAGTTTGGGAACTCCTAATTCTCTTTTTTAAGCCTCATAAATTCACTACAGATAGAAAATAAGGTCAGATTCCTATATTGGTTTTCCCGTCCCCATTTAATGTGGATGTACTCTCAAAGTGATGGCTGAGGAGCAATACATAATTTTCTGGGTCAGCCTTGGTA
Source organism: Pomatostomus ruficeps (assembly GCA_013400735.1). NCBI lineage: Eukaryota > Metazoa > Chordata > Aves > Passeriformes > Timaliidae > Pomatostomus > Pomatostomus ruficeps. The sequence continues at coordinate 4,435 of VYZT01023008.1, read as the reverse complement.
ATACACACAGTACTTGGGAGGGGTATCCCCCCTCTTTTGATGTGGGTGGACTCATCTGAGCTGCCAGGATCAGAGCTGTGGTGTCATGGAAACACCTCCTCTGCCCTTCAGGTGAGCATCTCTGCACACGCACCACTGCCAACATGTTAGTGGCTACTCTAAGTCATATGGATTGGCAGTAACTTCTTATTCTGCAACTTCCCAGACTACTCTTGCCTGTGATATCTGCTGCACACTCCCAGCTGGTGTCTGAGTCTACCTTTTCTCCCCAAGACTTGGAAGCAAGACCAAGGGAGATCAGGGAAGGGATGAGGAGGTAAGTGGATGGGACAAAGTGGTAAGGTGGCAATAAGTGAGTGAAGGGTTGGGGCTGGGGCCAAACAAAACCAACACAATACTGCTCACTTGGGCTTGCAAAGGTACTTCTTCCTGCCAGGTCTAGCAAAGCTGGAACTTTTTTGAGAGCAGAACAGCTTTTCTAGGCAGCAAATACATGTCTGGATGGCCGGGAAAGGGGAAAGTGTTTTTGAGAAGACTGTGGGGTGCTTCAGAAGTTTTCTCTTGCCTCTGGTACCCTACTCTGTCTATATGATTTTTGTAAGAAGACTGGACCTGACCTTAGGAAAAGTGTATAGAGCATTGACACTGTCCACAGCATCCCACTGGTGAGGCAGGAAGGTCCCTGTTCACAAAAGCTTACAGGGTAGATGGAGAGTGGATTTGCCACCACAGGGCAGGAAAACTGAGTAATGTCTCCTAGTCTGAATGGGGAAACTGACCCTGGATGTGTCGCTAGCTTCAGTTTGACTCCTGTTCTGATATTGTCCAAGATCTACATTATTGCATGGTCTTTTCTTCTGTTTTACCCATTGAGACTATAGGAAAGACAAAGCTGTAAAGAGTGCAGTATAGGCAGCTGTCTAAGAACAGAGGATTCACCCACAGTGCTAAGGACAAACAGACACTGTTACAAACTTTGATAGTCAGGTTCATTCCTTCATCTAAATGTCATTACTCATCCAGAGGAACAAGCTCCCAGATGAGATAAGAATCATTTACTTCCTGTATCTGCCATGGCTGTGAACATCATAGAGTGTCACAGGGAATTTACTTCACGATAACAGTACCTCAAACTTTTATTAGAGAATGAATTTGACATTTTTTCTCGCTTATTATCTGAGGAGTTCATCAGATGGCACTGGCTTTTGTGTTCAGAGGAATCACCTTACTTCAGCCATGTGGGAATGAAGGGAAAAGGTCTGATGCTTTTTGGAAGAGAGCTCAGGAACCTTTGCTCGGTTGGCGCACTTTCAAAAGATGTCAGACCTTGAGGTGTTTGACAGAACAGATGTAAGGAGGAGAAACATCCAGCTGCAACACAACAACATCTTCAAATAAAACCTAAGTCATAGTTTTGCCATGCATAGAAAGTAATTCTGTTTCTAGACAGGCAAATGCTATCACAAACTGTTCTCCCAAACAGCATTTCAGTTACCCAAAATATGAAGAAAAAATCAACCTACAAAACCATCCTCTTTTTGAGGAAAGAGACTAAATTCATATTGTAAGGAACAACCATGTATATTCCTTTTCTATAAATAAATCTACAAAATGTTAGTGGAATCCATGACTAGAATCAAGTTTTGGGGATTTGCTCAAACAATGGAAAAGTGATATTAGAAGAGTAGTACCATACAGCACAAACAATGTCATGGCTCAGTGTATGAGTTTTAGTTCTACCTTACCAGAATACTGAATTTTGTTTCTTGTTTTTCAGAAGGACTATCTTGTATAGTCTTTGTTTTGCACAGCTTGCACATATGACAAGTTTTTGTCTCTTTCAATCACCAATATGAATTCTAAACAATCTAAGGACTATTAAGCAATACTAAATGTGTTCACTTGGCAAAATAAACCAAGTCTGTGATATCTGGATCAGTCAGAGCTTTCTCTAGACCAAAATGTACTGTGTCTACTGTAATAAAATATAGGAGAATGGGTTTAGAAGGATTTCCTTTCCAGAAAAATGCTGTAAAAACATTTTACACCTACTGTTCCTTGCTTGTGCTAGGATTGATGTAAAGTTGTAGTGTCTGGACCCTATAACAACTACTCCTTTTTAAAAAATACACGATGGGGTCTCCTAACAGTGGGTTGCCACTGCAGAAGCCTGGGCCACCTGGCTTGCTTTGTGACCTCAGGTAGAAGGCAACCCCTGCATGTGTTTGTGTAATCGCATGTGCCTGATTTTGCATGAAAAAATATGCTGGACTATAAGGCAACAGCTCAGTGTTCAGGGTCACATGAAATGTATGAACACGCCTACAGGTGTATGTACACACCAGCACACACACACACGAACCAGCAGTGGCCAGTGCACATTCAGGGGGTTTCAGGTCATTGGAGGGTGTTTTTCTCCTTGCCTTCTGTGATGTGCTGTTGTCCCAGGGCTGTGTGAGATCTTTTGCTGCCCTGAACCCAAATCCAGTTTCTCCTGGTGTGCAGTGNTGGTGTGCAGTGTTTACTGGGCACTGCTTCCACTCAGCCACAGTGCTTGGGGCTGTGGCCCGAGCAGACTCACCGGATAAACTGTATGTGAGGGATACCGTAGCAGCACCTGTGGAGCACGGCCTCCACGTAGAACTTGCAGAGAGGGTTTTCACTGTCACAGTGTCCCTCTTTTCCTATGACACCCATGCTGAGGGTCTTGGTTGACTCCTTGACCCAGGCCCCATCCAGGCCCCATTTTTGCTTAAAATGAAAAAATACGGTTCTAAATCTTAGCTGAATACCTCAAGATTGCACAAGCAGGGGGAAGTAATCTAGCAGAGGTTATGGCAGGAGCTGGAAATAGTA
>VYZT01023001.1:0-122182 GCA_013400735.1 Pomatostomus ruficeps | reverse complement strand
CCTTCCTTCCTTCCTTCCCCTTGCTCTTTTAAATATCCCTTTTTCTGGCTCCGAGGAAGGAGGAGATGCAGCTTCTGCCTGATACAGAGGTTTGAAGAGATGCTGAACAGTGCAGAGAGTGTTCATGATATCTCCAGGAGAGAGAAAATCTTCAGGGGAGATTGACAGTGGAGAAATGTTGGCGATGGAACACCTCAGATACTACAGGACAGAAAACAAACCGGTTCAAGGCTTTGCAATTTTTGCTCATCCCTGATTGTCAGACAGAAATCACCAGCATGCTAAAAGGAAACAAAAATTATGATGTTTCTCCATGTGAATGCACTGGAATCTTGCTGTGTGCTAACAAACCTACACTTTTTAGACATTGATACAAAATAATAGAGAAAAGGATGCACAACTCAGAATTTACTAGCATATAGCTGCCTATGTAGCCATGGTTTTCAGGGGGTTTTTTGAGTAGTTCAGCACACATCTTTTGTACTGTTTTTCAATAGTCATAATAAGAAGAAAATCTACTATATTTAACTTGTCCCTGAACTGAATTTACACCAATTTTTAGTAACATGTAGAATTTTAGCAGCAATATTTAAGTGAGAAAGGTACCAAAGGGCACTTTGCAAAGCAATGAGAACATCTAATCTGTGTCTTACTAAAAAAGTCAAAACAAAATATAGATAGGAAAATAGTTACATAACCTGCTACATAAGGCAAGTACTTGATGGATACTGTATAGTCAAATCTTTTGTATCTTGTATTTTGCCATATTTTATGCTGTTTAAGTATTGCCTGGTATAAGAACTTGGACTTATTCCATATAGATTTCCACAAACCATTTCTCTCTTTCCCCATATTTATTTTTTTAGCCAGCCTAGAAATTTATAATATTTTCCTATCCATGGGACTTAGGCCAGCATTGGACAATATTTCATCACAATAGCAGATCATGAAAAATAATGGTTGTGTCAATGTTTGGAAATGGCACATTTGAAAGTGAAGTCATTATTTATAGGTTCAAAAGGTGCCCATATACAATGATCTCAGAGCTAGAATGCAAATTAAATAGGTATGGGGTGATTTTCTCTGATGTGATGCCCTGAAGCTCAGAGAGGATAAAGCAAGCCTCTTGCCTCCACACCGAAATACTTTCAAGTAAAATCATGGGCAGCCAAGACGCCAACTTGAATCTTTACTCCATTTGAGTTAGACACGTCCTTGAGCTATGCATTATGCCAGAGTAGGCTTTTGAAGATCTTAATGGTCTAACTGGCAGAGGCTCCACAATACATTACACCTGTATCTCCAAACACCTATCTCATTTCAACAAGCTAGGGGAGACAATTAGAATAAATATTTTACTGAAAATGTTCTAAGCTAAATAGCTGGCTCTGCACTATTCTTTCTATTTATGGCTTCCTAATGAGCCTTAAGACTGTGCTGAAGGTATTCTAACAGACGGGTCACAAGGAAGTTCTGTACATAATTTACATTAGCATACTGAAGTTGTTCACAGCAAAGCAAGTATTTCAGAAAATAAAAGGGTTTTTTTAATTTCTTAATACAAATTTTTTGTATTGCAGCAAACAGACTTGTCACTTCTCCTGATTTTACTTCATTTCTCATTATAATTGTTGGTCACTCAAATCAGCTGCTCTGAAAACAGAGGTATGTAAGAAACTCACTTTTCACTCAGAAGGAAATAGAGAAAAAGGAGGAAGAGAGAATTTTCCCTCTTTCTTTATCAGAAACAAACATCAAAGACTCAAAAATCAGGCAACAGAGTTTTCTAAACCTTGAAAAATTAATGTAAAAGTCATTATATTATTGCTAAAAAGATTTCAAAATGATGAAAACCTAAGAATATTTCATGCTTACACTGAGGATGTTAAAGATTGTAGAGCACTTAGAGGTCTGCAGTATTACAAATAGCAGCTTCATGTCTTTAGGGAGTCTATGCCAAGCAGAGGAGACCACACAAAGTCTGTAATTACTGTCTTGTCTGGTAACTCTGATTTTTTTTAATTGGCCAGCCATCATACATTGCTGGGGAAATGTCCAGCATATAGGTAATTTTGTGGAACCAACTGGAAAAAAAAAGAAGCCACGAAAGCAGAAAAATAATAAATCAGCTACCATTTTAATTCGAGAAACTTCTAATTGTCACAGTGACTCACGGTAGTTAGCAGCCTTTCCCTGAGATGTGTGACTGGCCTACAGGCAAGAAGCCTGATTCCCTGCTCCCTAATCATCACCCAGTGTATAGTGGAAGGCTTAGGAAACCCCGTGCCTTCCCTAAGCAGAGAATTCCCTGATTCCTCCTTAAAATAGATGCCTACAATAAAACAGATGAATTAGTCCCTAAAAGAGCAATTTCTCTCCTCTCACACCACCCTGACCCAGGAGGAGCGTCTGAGGAGGAGACGGGAGGGAGGGGGGGATCTGTAGTAGGTGAGACTGATCCTGCTCTGCATAGCAAAGCCCACTTGTGAGAGAAAAGAGCCTGTACAGGATACTGTGCCATCCTTTGGTGATAATGCTAATCCTGGTACTTGAGTTAGCACCAATAAAGCTGCACTGGTCTACACTGACTGTTCACACCATAGATCGTCTTTACCATTTCTGTGATAGGTCTCTTCTCCCAAGAGGAAATTGCCTCAGGTTGCACTGGGGGAGGTTTAGCATGGATATTAGAAAAAATTTCTTCACAGAAAGGGTGGTCAGTCATTGGAACAAACTGCCCAGGGAAGTGGTGGAATCCCTGGAAGTGTTTAAAAAACCTGTAGATGTGGTACTTGGAGATATGATTCAGAGCTGGACTTGGCAGTGCTGGATTAATGGTTGCACTTGATGATCCAGAGGTGCTTTGCAACCTTAATGATTTTATGATTCTAGAAAGGTGGAGAAGCAGCTTCAACCTGTCAGGGGTACATGTAGTTTCCCAGCAGGATACAACATCTAAATTCTAAAGGAGCCAGAGACTGAGTAGTTTCTCATGCAACTCTACACCTTGGAAAGTCAGGACATTTTTAACGAGATACCAGTGTTTTCAGATAGCTGTTTCATATCAAACACCTTTCATTTCCATGTTGGCCTTAGTTCCTTCAAAGCAGATTGTGAAATAGAAATAGAGAATAAGTTTCATGCCAGCTAAAATGGCTGTTGACATAGAATAACTCAGGAATGTGCTTTTGGCCTCTATTTTATAGTGTAAATCTGTGATTCATTTTGACAATCCAAGTAATCCTTTTATGATCTTAATTTTTTTTCCTTTATGAGACTGATCATCTTCTCACTTGTTTTGATCAAAAGCCTAAAAGGTATGTTCTTTATTTGTCTTAGGCAGTTTGGCCATCTTCTCTAGCGGCCTGGGAAAAAAGAACGAAAAGCCTAACAGTGCAGTGAGCTGACAGATGGTTACAGTTTCCTGACAAATTATTTATTTGAATTCTTAAACACTCAGCTCTTACTTATAACTTTTTCACTTCAGTTTTAAGAGTCCATTTATCAACAAGAATGATCACATATTGACCATACCAGGACTCAAAAGCAAATGTGTTCATTTGTTCCCTATACGGAAATGAGTTAGTGACAAGTGAACTGGTTCAGACAAAACACCCAAACTAAGGCTCCAGTCCAACAGTTGAACTCTAACAAAAAGCTCGTCTATGTCCTTTCTTTCTGCCTTTTTCTAAACCTTGGTTGTAGGCCCTTCTTTGATATCACATTCCCCCATGTGGATTATTCCTTTCAGAAAACTGATTTTAAAAAATCTTTGAAAATAAAAAATTCTTCTTTTTGTTATTTACACATACCAAGAAAGATGAATTTTTATCAAATGTGGTATTTTCAATAGGAAAATCTTTCAACATGAAATGATTTTTCATTTAATGAGAAATTTTGCCACTGGACTTAAGGAAAAACGTGGTGATCACTGGCTGAAAAGTCTGCAGTTTTTTTTATAGAAGGAATTGACTTTTCACACACAAAAATAAAGTTTAACTGTTAAAACCAGTTTGAAAACTTCTGTTCCCTCCCTTCTCTCCGGTAAGTGACATCTTTGCACATGGCAAGTCTAGCAATGTTAACAGGTCCTCTCCTTACCCTGGTACTCAAATGAGTCAGTGTCTCAGTCAATAGCCAGATGCTTCAGTTGGAAATGGTAAAAGCTTTAAAGTAGCTACAAGGTAGGTTTTGTTTGTTATTTATTCTGCAGTTTGACATGACCAAATCTCTCAGCTTCTTGATGTGAAAACCTTTTTTAGAGGCAGAACTCCGTCTTTGCATTTATCTGCCATGGTATCCTAATTTTAAGTGAAATATAGTTTACCAATCAACATCCACTACAGAATGACACACAGATTTGTCATATTTTCCTTGCCTGACTCCTCTTCCAGCACAGTGAAGTTTTGCTGCTTTTTGCAGACATATGGTTGAGTGTTTATTCTGTAAGTATATCCAAGGCCCATTCAGACCTTCAGCTAGTATTTTATCTCATTGGACAGTGATTGCAAATACACCAAATTCTCCTGGAGTATTTGCTGTGTCCCAATGGAAACATCTGGGGTCCAAGCTGGAAGCAATCTTTCCTAAATGGGATGTGAGATGAGTGAGTGTGTGTGTGTGTGTGCTGCCCTAGGTTGCTGTCTAGCACAGGGTGTGAGCTGGAGTCCCTTTGTTCCCCAAAGCCTCCGTGAAATCTGCAGTAGCATGAAACAGATGAAAGAGATTTCAGATTGAGGGACAAAAATGGTGTTTCTCCCTCTGTTCTGGGCACAGCATATTCACTCTGAGTGTGCCAGTGTCTTAAAAACAAGCTCCTTCACATGAAAACTTGTCTTACATAGTGATGGCCACAGCAGTGAAAATTAAAGGCTTGTCAAAGGCATCCAAACCCTCTCAGCCTAGTAACAAAAATATTCTTTATTGATTCTGTGAGTAACCAGCATTTCAGTGACACGGGACCCTCGCTGCAGAATCAATATTTAGAACATGATGGATGTGCACCAAAGGAAGAAAACACTCCAATCAGTCCCTCGTTAGAAGGTCTTCTCTAATGGAAAAAATAACGCAGCGATGTAAACAGAAAGGGCAAACCAAGTGACAACCCCAAGACCACCCATCTGGGCCAGGCAGTGCCTTCCAGGGTTATCTGGCTGCTTCCTTTTTGCTCGTTCACACAGTGACTGTTGCTCTAAGTTTTGTTGACAGTGACCACAGCGCTTTCTTTAAATGTAAACATTCCCAGGTTCGAAGACAGAGTTCTCAGTGAGTTTGCTAGAAAAACCCATATCCTCGTCGAGGACTTAACCATTGCATTTCTTCTTTGGAGTTTCCATCAGCAGAGTATGTCTGGTATATTCTGAAGCTACGCAATCACAGCCATTTGTACTATATTTCTACCGTATACTTTTAGAAAATGACTTTTAAACAGTTCTACAGCTTTTTGATGAGAATTAGAAAATATATCCAATGTCAATTCAAAAAAAGGAAAACTAAGCAAAAGTTACATGCAGACAGTGTAGGAGAGGAACATCCCTGTAAGCAAAAGTAAACACGTTAAAATATTTAATTGAACATAAAAAGATGTTGCCAATCTTCTTTATGGCATATAGGGCTTTGAAATAGAATGATCAGAGGACTTGGATCCTTTCTTTTTATTGTAAGCCATCAAAAATTCAACCATGAGTCACACTCTTCTGCACAAGAAATAATACTATGCTCCAGTAATAGCCCTCATGATTTCAGTGGCCTACTTTTTGAAGAAAAAAGTACTCAGCATGCATCATAAGCCCTAAATAATGCAAAGAGCTTTTGCTTCTCCTGTTTTTAGGTGTTTGTTCTCTTCCCTAATTTCAGGCACTGGCTGCCGGTTGCTGGTGAACCCCTGAGCTGTCCACAGCAGATGCATCCATCACCAGCCAAATGCCTCCTTCCTTCCTTCAAAATATTGAGTTATTACCTTTACTTCCACCATCTGGAGTCCAAGCAAAGTGCTAGAGGATAGCAATTGAAAGCTCCAACCACCTATTTAATTATTGAAAAGCACAATAATAAGGGTCTTGGGGCAGATAACTGCCCTTTTTTCCCAGTTTGGGGAACTCCTGGTTTAACAGGCTCCCAAACTGTGCTGTTACTGACTGTAGAGGGGTGACCAATAAATAGTTTTACTGATCACTGGTTGGGAGCTAAGCTGCATGATTATTCCTGCTTTTCCTGAGGCAAGCACACAAGGGAGGGATCAGCGATACACCAGGAGCCAAAGGAACGCCCTTCTCCTTTAGAGAATGATATCCATCTCCGACAGCAAATATAAAAGCAGCTGAAACAAGATTTCATGGGCCTCAATTCCCACAGCTTTTTCTGGGCACCCAATTTGATCACCATTGTAAAACATTCTATGTAAGTAACTTGGACATTGTAAAAAGAAAAAAAAAAATAAAAGAAAAAAAGAAAGAAAAAAATCCCAAACTCTTTAGTTCTGTTTAATTTAGAAAGAGGAATGAATCGGTTTTGTGGAAGACATTTTGATGTGAACCAGACAGCTTTTAAATCAGTTTTCCACTAAGTAAAGAAAGGATTCTACTCCTCTTTGTTGAGTTATTGCACAATTCTTTTACCCTGATCTATGTATTGTGACTCCATTTCTTTTCAATTACTAGAAGAGAATAGTGGCTACTATTTAAACCTGGTTTAAAGTCCTAAACCATTATAGGGTTACAGAAAGAAGGGAGCTGCCTTAGTATAAACAACTCTCTAGGATTATAACATGAAAGAAAAAAATAACATTTAAAATAGTTTTTCACATCCAATATTTCTGTTTGGATTTTTTATCTTAACAAAAATGATGCTCTTCCACAGCAACATTGGAAAGCTTAGAGAATCTTCATGAATTCTTTGAATTGTTCTTTCTTTTCAGAATACATAACACTGAAGTTTAAGCCCACAGACTCCATATGTGCATTCATTCCTGGGCCAAACACCCAGATCATTTTTTATTATTACCAACATATATGCATAATGGATGGCTACCAGACAGTCTAGACTCATGTCACTGACAGATGTCAGCATAAAAATTCAACTGGGTTAACCTCACTACATTAAAAAAGAATTTTTCAGTTTACAAAACATCAGAAGCCATAGGCACTTCAGAATATATTCCTGCACTGTATAAAGCAGAGTGGAGATGTGTCTAAGGCTCACACATAACTCTGGGAATGTTCTCCAGTTTTAAACTGCAGACATTTGGTATGTCTGGAAAAAGGGGAATGTTCTGCAAAAGAAGGGTGCAGGGGATTAGAGGCTTTCACATGACATGCATAGGCAATTACAGAAATATTTACTTAATTTATTGCTGAACAAAGAACTTCTGGGCACTCCAGGCAAATGTGCTCTGCTTGAATAGCTCAGGCAGGTTTAATACTTCATTGAGTACTGCAGGGGTTTCTATCACGGTGATACTGACCATCATCCTCCAATAACTACATATGTTTTACATCAAGGTCATCTTTCAGCTTGAATGAGATTTGGACTTACTGCAACAGTAAACAAGAGGTTAAAGATAAAAGCTTTTCAGTCCTTAAATTAGTGCTATTTCCACTTCACATCCACTCCAGCACCAGAGATTTCTCTAAAGCTGCCAGTGTTATTCTGCTCTACTGACCCATAAGTAGCTGAAATTTGGTCCCACTCCAGTGTGTGGTGTAGGGGTTACCCTCTCACTCACAGAGATAGCATGTGGTCTTCTTTCTGCCATAGAACTCCCTTACCAACCCACCCTTCTCCCTCTGCCAGGCTTTCTCTTTTGGATTGTGAGGGCTTCAAAACACATGACATCCAGAAGTTTGGAGGTCAGAGCTGACAAACTGCTGTCATCTGGGAATTATACTTTTTCTGGAACTCCAGAAAGAGAGAAGTTTCCTTTTTAAATTCCTTGAGTTCTGCTGAGTTTTGTAAGGAGACAAGTAATTTTTCTATATTTGGAAAAGTATAAACATTTATTTTCCTTTTCTCTTTGTAAGAGCAAAGTCTTACTATCTCAAAAGGTCTTTTGGGAAATGTTTCAAGGTAAAGGGAATATTTTGCTTCTTTGATCATTTTATAAGGTACTCTTATAATATTATTCCACTAGACAATTTAAATTGTGTGCTAAAATGCATAATTAATATTTAGGCTACTTCTAGGCTACCTTGCAAGGCATTGGGTGTACCACACATATTCTTGGGAAGATGTCATCCTTCAAGAGCAGAGAACAAACACTACCATAGCCATAGAAAGAGCTCCTGGATAGGGTATTCCTACTGCTCGGCAGAGTCTGGTTTTACACACTGCATGCATACCTAAACCTACACAAGGAGGCTTTTTCATATGTCCTGGTTTTTTAAATACTTATTTGTTTTTAAGTTCTCAAGAAACTTCAGAGAAAGACTGACAGAGAGCTTCCTTGAGACGTCATCAGCTGTCATCAGTCAACAGTACCCAATTTGGCCTGTCTGCAAAAACTTGACTTTTATTACAAACAACCTCTGATGCAAAAGTCTGGGTCCATATGCCATTGGCCAACCAACTTTTGAGCATGCACCAAGGGCTTTGCTGGCCCATTCCCCTGCCTAAGCACAAGGTAGGGGAGAAAAATTGGTGTTCTGCCACTGGTATGGAGCTGGAATGCATGTGAGCACACAGCTAGGCATAGGAACTGGGAGCTGCTCCAGCACCTGATGATGTTAGGCAGAACACAACCATGTCTGCTCTGCATGTTGACTGCTTAAGGAAATATAAGGATGGTTTTAAGGCTGTTATTGTTTTGAGATTATCAAGACCAAAACTATTCTGTGGATTTATTGCACATGGCAAAACACTTTTTCTCCAGTTGCATGCACCTCGTGGTGCAGTAGCTGACATTAACGGAAATAATAATCTATACACATCCATGCATCTCCATACAGCTGAAGTCCCCATGTGAGAACCACACAACCAGCACCTGCAAAAGTGATCAGACTCAGAAATGTTATAAAGTTAATACAGGCGACATGGTCAACGGGTTATTTAAGCCTTCCTTGTTATCCAGATTTCTATGGCTGTCTTTAGTAAGCAGTTATAGTAAGAGAGCTTGCTTTTCTGTAAGCCATTGAATACTGACTTTTCTACCTGTTGCATGTATACTAGAGCATAAAAAACCTCCCAACAAAACAATAAAAGCTTCCTCCAAATAAAAGTTAAATCATTCAGGTTAAATCCTGGCACAAATGAAGTCAGTAGCAAAATTCCTGCTGACTTCTGTGTTCATAGATCATACACAGCCTCAATTTATGAACATTTCTCAATCTTCAATGTATTTAGCATTACAGCCTCCTGGTGAGACAGAGAACTGTAATTTTACAGATGGGAAAGTAAGTCATGAAGTATTCAGTTTACTGGTTCCACCTACCTAAAATTAGGTAGTTAGTCTAAACTAATCACTTATGCTGCTCTAGTCTATAGAAATAGATTTTTCCTTCAAGTGGTAATCTTAAAAAATGAAACAATAATAACAACAATGAGAATAATAATAATGAAAATAACCAAAAAGACATAAACAGAAAGAAGCCCAGTTGAAATAGGAATAATTTCCGTAATGATGTGATTCTGATATAGCACAGCTATCCTGGGCTGAAGTCACTCTCCCCTGGAGCTGTCTGTCTGTCTCCCCTGATAATGGGAAGAACTCTAGATGACCAGTTTTCAGAAATTAAAGTTAAAACTGAGAAATTAAGTTACAATCTGAATCTGCAAAGGAACATAGGTATTTCTACATGTGTGGATGCAACACTTAAATTCAGGTCACTGCATTTATTGGTACAATGCTTAACTACTAAGTGTGTGCCCACAGTGCAGTCTGTGGCAAGGCTTTGATTAGATATGTGAGTTCTGTGTCCAGTGCTGCTCCAGGTAAGTGCAAAAGCCTCCTGAGATCACCAACCAAAACAGACAGCAAGAGGTGTTTAGAAAGAGACCACCAGAGCCTCCAAAGGATGCTCATATTCTGTGTTCATGATGAAGTTCATTATAATGTTCAGCTCAAGTTCAGGGGTTGGATTTGTCTCCTGGAGCAGGACACCCAAGCTGTCAGTTTCTTAAAGCACAGTGTAATCTCTTCTATATATTATCTTCCAGTCCAAATNNNAATCAAAGCCTATGTTCAAAGCTCATCTTCTCTTAAAAATTATTAATTTCAAATCCACAGCTCTTGCTCTCCCACAGAAAGACTGTGAAACAGTGTTTCAGGTGAAAATACTGACTTTGTTCACTTCTTAGAAAAAGACTCATGATCCAGTGAACAAGAGTGATTGCACAGTCACTGGGCAAAATGGAGACCTGGACTTTGGTCCCTGTTTTCTGACTTCAGGGTGGTCTTGCTCCAGAAGCAGAAATCAAGTTTCCCTGTCTCAAGTACCAGCTTGCTATTCTCTCTGATATTGCTCCACATCTAAGGTATTGTTAAACTTTCTGGGGTGGATTACAGGTCTCTGAGCACAAAATAAAAACATGTTAGAAAACATCCTCAAATATTAAAAATGTCATTAAAGGATTTTTTATGGGAATAATTTGCTGAACCTCTCTCCTCTGCCCATAAACCTTTCCAACAGTGCAAATGCTTGTAATTTTAATGCTCCAACATAGACAATAGCAACTGTTTCTTCCTGAATTACATGTGCTTGCTAACTGCTGGCTGCAGGCAGATGTGCTCACCCCATCAACAAACCAGTGAAAACTGGCCTGGAGGTTTATTTTTCGAGGTGATTGATAGCCACAAACACCTGTATTTAAGCCAATAGTCATCTTAAGAATTATGGGAAGTAATGAAGAGGCAACAAATCACACCCTTTCTGCTGAACCCCTTGACAACGTAATTCTCTGTGATATTTTAATCACAAGACAGGGTGAACCTGGCCAGACAAAGAAGAGGGACATCTTATATCAGTTTTAGTCATCTATGACACCAAAATTATGGGTTTCTTTTCACCTGTACAGGTACAGTAGCCTCCTAGAATTACATTTGACTTGAAAAATAAGAAAGGAAAATCTAAAAAATCACACATGACAGGCTATGTGGACCATCCATGGCTGTGAATTCAGAGAGATTTCTCAATGGAGACAAGTTTGACTATTCATAAAAAACCTAGTACTAGTGCCCTATCACTCATGCCACATCTTTTAATAAGGAATAAATTAGATTTCTATCTTCTCTTTTTCTGTTTTATCATGCATAAATGTTACATATACAAAAGATAATGTTACAGTTAAAAAGAAATCAATATATGGGCAGTAAACTGACTTTGCTGTATTTCTGTTATTTAATGGCAGGAAGAATATAGCACACAAACAATCACACTACCATAGATGTATCAAACTTTTGCTTACAGGAAAATTATGGAATGGTGAAGGTTTTTTCATTGCAATTTGATACTAAAACAGCATTACGAATGCAAGGCCTATCCAACTTAATAACTGGAAAACCTATGTGTTACTATGATCCATAATTATCAATGCAATCAGAGCTTTAAATTAAGATATTCTATTTATAAGGCAAGTATATGAATGCCATAATACACAGACCAGACACTAGGATACAGTACAAACACTAAGGTTATTTGTCACTGGAAAATGTCCCTGGGATTACGGTAAAGTTATCAGAACATTAAATATAAGGTATGATGAGAAAAATGTGCTGGGTTTGGACATGGTGGACTTTGCAGGGTAATTTATAAGTGATGTATCTTGTGCTGCATCAACAACAGAACCACATGATCATAACTCCTTTTTCTGGTTATAGGTCCAGGAGCCAGCAGACATCCATCCTTGCTTGACTGCTCTGAGATGAGGGTGCTGCCTTCACTGCTTGGTGCAAATGGGATAGACTGGTTTCTTTTTTACTTAATTAATTTGCTGGTTTGGATATCTTAATATGAAGAACTGAGCAGGGATTTTACCATTGCCACACAGACTTTTAAATACACACTAAAGTAAGAACTAAAAAAATCCACTGTCTGTCACTACTGATTTGGTTTAGAGTTGAATTAATTATCCTTTGTATAATTCATAAAGTACATTAGAATATTAAGTTAATGTAATGCTCTGCTTTCCTGATTAGAATATTTTGTCAATCTTTCCTTCATCTGGGTTTACAGAATCAGGTATTCCAATCAGTGACATTTAAACACCACTAATTTCAACTTCGAGGTGCAATCAGTAGTTTTTCACAAGCAATCACACCAGTAGATTAAAGAGGCTGACTTTCTTTGGGAGTTCATTTCCTTCTCCAGCATATTCTGCGAAACAGTCTGGTTTGAGGGTAAAACAGTATTTTTGAATAAAACCCAGTAGTCTTGGCCTCTGGTATTTAACTGGAGTGTTATAAAAACAGGTGCTGATGTCAAGCACATTATGCACACACTCCCCTGCAGTTGTTAAGGTGACTGATAGTGTGGCAGAAAGCACCTCTTGGCAGATGAAATTTCCTGAAATGTCCTTGTGTTCCACACCAGCTGTGTAAAAGTGGGGTCAACAGCCATGGCCTCTGGGCTGAGATGAGCAATTCAGTTATGAATTTCCAGCTACAAAGCTTGGAGGCTGAAGTAAGAATGTGAGAGAGAGGGTTGAATCCTGGCCCTGGAGGTGTCCAGGGAGGGCTTCTAAAATCTTTAGAAAAGACCAGGATTTTATTCAGAATGTTTTAGAAATAAAAGTCAGGTAAGGGATTCCCAAAAAGACAGAAACTAAATGAACTGTTTGGTTGGTTACAGGGCAGTAGGGTTTCCACTGAAAACCGTTCTAAATATTACTGCTGGAAAACTTTTGTCTTTCTTCACAAGTTTGTAACTTCTAAACCAGGAAATAACGTAAAGCATGATACTATTAAAAATCATCCTGGCTTCATCCACAAGAAATAATGACTTCAAAATTTCTGCATGATGCAATCTGGCTTTGGGCATTCTGGGCAGAATAGGGACAGGGGAGGAAGGATCCATGCTGAGAGCAGCAAACACACAGCAGCTTATGAGCAGAATTGCTGGGACTGTTGCATGAAGCAAACAAGCTCTCAGATTGCAAGCTCGGTGCCGGGCTGCCTCTCGTTCCACATGAAGGGTATACAAGGTCACTCCTCTGTCTTCAGGCTGCTGTTCCTGGTGCAGGCTCACTGCCAGCAGGAAGCACCGCTCCCTGCTCTCAGATGCTGACTTCTTAGGGATTCACAGAGCAGCCAAGATCAATGTCCAGCTTTCTCCTGCTTCAGGCATTAACGCAAGCTTGTCTCACCAGTTACACCATTATAAACCATGGTTGGAGCAGGGGACTTGCATTTTTGCACAACACAAACCCCAATGGTGAAGCTTATTCAGCTTTTCTGCCCCATTGTCTTTTGTCATGTCCCCCATGGCCTTTTGTCAATACTTGTGTCTAAAAAAAGGAATATGGACAGAAGTGTGCCTCCCGTTCACAAGATTAATTAAAATTATCCTGTATGAGAGAACCATGATGCTATTTCAGGGGACACTTATACTAATGAAAAAAAAAATAAATGCAAAGACAGCAGATAGGTTCTTTCCAATGTATGGCTGCCAAGAAGCTATTTCCTATAACTTGTCTTCTAGAAAGAATATCCATTCAATATCTCCGCAATAGCTGGAGTTTTTGAAGTATCTGAGGAAGGGGAGGTGGGACAGAGGCATTAACAGCTAGAATGTAATCCTTTATAGAGCTGGTTGGTGGATAGAATATTCAGGATATCAAAGCTATCCCTCCTGAGCTTTAAATAAGAGAACTCATTTGAACCTTTCACAGTTTATTTTTACTGAGCTAAAAGCTAAAGTACTGCTCCATGAAACAGGGATTTGGGCTTAGTTTCACACCCCTGACCCTGTGGCTTGCACATTTGTATCATGAAAGGCTCTTCCATGGCACAATCACATAACAAATTCACACCCCTATTCCCTTTAGATAATTTGCAACTGTTTGAACCCGAGAGCTGCTCTCTCTCCCGCCAAGCCCCCACCAGCCAACCATGAGCGAGCACCACGTGAGCAGCTAAGGATGTTCCTGCTCCACTGGCTGTTCTGGGGTGCAGGATCCCCACGGTCAAGCAGCACCCGTCCTGCTCTGCGCTCCTGTGCCTCGCTTCCCAGGTGCCTCGCTTGTCAGGTGCCTGGGCAGGCGGTGTGGTTATGGCCTGTGAAGCCATTGTGAGTCCCTGACTAACAGATCATAAAATGTGAGGTTGAAAAAGGGATAAGAGGTGTTGCCCTGGCAATATCGCTGGGGAGGGGGCTCCGTGGGAGTCCAAGGTGTGACCGTTGTTTAAAGGATATTGAGTGATTTGTGAGGCTTATTAAAAAGTAAGAACTGCGTCTCAGTCTTTCTCTGCAATTCTCTCTCACCTTTTCTATTGTCTTTCCCCACACTTCCCATGTATTGAAAAGAGAATTTTATTACAATTTTGGCCAGTTATAATATTTTTTCACAGGTTTTTAAAGCACAAAGCAGGCTTAGCTTGTATATTTACTTGTAATTAATCTAGTAGGAAGCCTGAATGACCACTGTAATGTTGTGGTGCTTTCTCTCTTTTTTTTCCCCCTCTTCTTTCTTTTCTATTTATTTCAGAAATGAAAAGCCTAAGCAGCATGTAATGAACCCTCAATCAGATTAGAGAGAGAGAGAGGGAGGGAGAGATACAGTTAAACTATTTGATAAAGTGAAATAACTCAGGAAAGCAAGCAAGCAAGAAAATACCACTTCATTACACAAAAAGTGAGTTTCAGAATTCCTTTCCTGGAATTCACTTAAGATCTATTTATGCTTAATAAGGAGTTAATGTCAATAACAGAAGCACTTAGAATTAATCATTATAGCAAATTAGATAGTAAGAAAAATGTGATTGTAGTGTGGGACCAATGGCATCAAACTGTACACTATTTAATGAAGTAGATTAAGGCTCAGATTTTGAAGAGGTGTAAAAGCTCCTTTTTTCATGGATTTTCTCTCCAATAGTTTATTAGCCCTGCTTTTTTCTTTGATTCACAACTGGATTTATGATAAATTTAATCTCAGTTTTTTCTCTGCCTCTGTTCCCTGATTATTTCTAGCTGCTGAAATACTGTTAGTTCAGTTAGAGGCTATATATACCTAAACCTGTGCTGTGTTCAGAGAAATTAGGGAAAACAAATGAATACAGCAGGGTTTATAATTTTTATAAAAGTCAATAACTCCTGTTAAGCATCAAGTATCTTCTCCAGAAATGATCAAGCTTTCTTCTTTTTTTTTTTTCTTTTTAATGTACTCTATGATAGAGTATAGACAAATCATATAAAGGTATACTACAAGCAGAATATTGTTAAAAATATTTAAGTTGAAGGTTTGAGCACTCAACTTCAGACTGGGTAGGCTGATACAAACTTAAAGGACAACTTTAGACACTGAGACAGCAAACGGATTAGATCTGATCTCCCTTCAACTTTATAATTTAAAGCTCCCACCTTGTGAGTTTAAAGTCACAGGGAAGCAATAGACTTTTAATTGAATTAATTTTAAATGCATATTTAAATATCTTACTCTGAGACTCAAGCCAGGAACCTTTCTTTAGGCTGAAGCAGCAGATGCAGCAATAAACTATTCTTGGCTGGAAATCAGTCTTTGAAGATCTTATGGTGCCATTAATCCACATCTTCTAATTCACTAGGCTCAAGAACATAATTCAGTTATATTCCAACTGACTCAGCAGTCCCTAGGAATGTGCCAGCTATTTCACTTGCTTTCAGCCTCCTCAAATTAAAAAAAAAAAAAAGGAAATTAAAAATATAAAGACATTTGATTTCAAGGCTGGCCACAATACCTAAACTCTCTGCCTTCTCTCCTGGATTGTATTTAATTTAACAGAGCTGACATGTTTGGAGTATCAAGTGTACCCTGCACAAAATGTATCTAATTACAGAAAGGGCCTAAATGCCGGAGCAGAGATGACACCAGCTGACAGTCATTCCTGCTCCTTGCTTTGGCACAAGATTTTACATTGTTCAAGTACTAAATATCAACCCAGAAAACCTGATGCTTCCCCTTTGGACTGTGTAGTAAATGAGTTCTGTCCCCTGACACACGTGCTCGTGCAGTGTTTTGCTATTAAAGTGTGTGAGCAATGGAGTCTAAGAGTATCTCAGACATAAATCAGAGCCCGTGCCCTCTCCATCATGTGCAATTTTGCCCAGACTTGACTGAGCAGGAGAGTGCCTGCTGGCAAGCACTCTGCATTTTCCAGATAAGACCAACTGAACATGGCAGGAGTGGGTGCCACAGAGAGTATCCTTTAACTCACATGGGAAAGAATAGGGTGTGTAACACATCATCTGTAACTTTTTCTCCTTCGAGAAACTGCACTGCAATTTTAGAAGGCTTATTCTAAGTTACTGCTAGGATGTAAAGATAAACTTTGAGTTGGGGAAATACGGAGACACTCAGAACATGTTTTTCAGTTTTGACACTTTGCTACTTGGACAGGACACAAGAGATTGTGGCCAAACCTGCTTGTTTTGCTTTCAGCAGAAGTTGTGATAACCTTGTGCTGATTGCTCCTGAATACCCTGCCACCTTTAACATCCACCTTCATGGTACTGAGTTCTGGAGGGCAGAGTTCTCCCATTTCTGTAATTCTTTTTTTTGTTGCAGTGGGACTACGTATCCTCTTTAGATGTTGATTAAAACCCAACTGTAGGGCTTGAGGACAAACCTCATATTTTCATACTTTCCTAATTTCTAGTGATGTCATTGAGATTGTAATGGGATGAGGCAAATGTACTACACCATACAGAATAGAAATCTTAAATATAACTAAATTGTCACATGCCACAGGAAGAAAAATCATGAAAAGAAACCCTTCTGCAACAAGCTGAAAGGCTTTATGTTTTGGCGTAGTTTCTTTTCCAGTGGAATTTGGACTAACATTTCAACAACTCAGATAAATGCAGAATACTTTTAGTTTCAAACCACAGTGGATATCAGCAACATTGCTACTTTATGAAACAAGCAAGGAGAGTCAAGTCCTGCCTAAATAACTGGAAATGACTATTAAGATGTATGATTGATTAGTCAAGTTTCAAGTGATCTGTATTTTAATAAGAACATCCATGACAATAGCAATATAAATTTACTGTTTTTCACCATCGTTTGACAGTCCAGCACTATAGTGATCATCTACAGAAGAGGTAGGCATTATTATTTTCCTGCAGGAGCAGTTTTCCAGCAAAAACATTGACTAGATGAGCTTGAAAATTTCCTAGGAACATGACTTTTTTATCAACAATTATGTTTTTTGAGGATCACATAAGAACACTTGCTTTACTGGCTAAATAACCCTTAAAATACAATCTACCTTAAAACATTTTAGTAAGGTCAGGATAGAAATATTTCAGCAGTTTGTTTGACATAACATTTTACACTGTTTGATATATTGATGTAACAATTCAGAAGGAAAGCAAATGTCAAAATGTCAGAATTTCCTGTGATTGGGACACTGCTTTAGAGCCCACTCTCAGGACAAGCATTGCAGTAACTTGTGACAATGAAGACTGAAGTGCAGTTTGGGAACACATCCTTCGGGATGAACTAATAAGAAGTCTTTTCAAAAGTGATGCTGGGACCTGGGAACCACTTACTGACGGAATTGAATGGAACCAGATCATGATCATCCTTCCCCTCCTCTGGAACTATTAGTGACAAAGAACAAAGGAAGGAAGACCTCAGAGCAGGTTGCACCCTCAGTTACAACAGATTGCTGAATTTTTGGCCCTAGAATCATGAGGAGAAAAAAACCCCAAACACTCATGTCCTTATCCCACCCAATAAGTAAAACATCTTCACTGACATTTAACCTTTATTCTTCACTCAAGTAGTGGAAACATGCATAATTGCACAGTGTCACAACATTAGTTAAAAGAACATGAGTCAGAGCTGCAGCTTGAAATAACTGGAAGTTAATCCTGGAATTACTCAGGCAAAAAATACATTTTAGAATAGTTGCTGGTTTGGGGTTTTTTTCAAATATGAATGAAAAGACTAGTAAAAATTTAGATTATAAGGTTATTTTTCTCCATGATATTTTTTCTGCATTGAGGCTGGATTTTTTAATGGTATGTTTTGTTTTGTTTTTATTGTTTGCCTGCTTCTATTTTGATTTTTATTACTTTTGTGGTTTTTTGTTGGTTTTATTTAATGCTATAGGAAGTTTGCTTGAAACTACAGATTTGCTGTGTCTGGCAGTCAGATGTAGCAGCATTTAGAAACATACTCTTTCTGGATCTTGAAAATGAAAGTATTGAATAGTTACAATCTGAATTCAATCCATAAGCCTCAGGGTATAAATTGATCACCAGATGGGGTAAGGAAGAAATATCCCCTGTTGTATAATATCACATGCACTAAGTGGGTTTAGCACCTTCTTCTGAAGTATTCTGAATTGAGACAAGATGCTGGATAAGATGGATGTTTGATCTATTCTGTTAAAACCGTTCCTCTGCTATTATATTCCTCAGCCCAATGACTCACTTCGTGCACTAGAGTCCAGCAACTCCAGCTTGGGTGTCTTACAAAGGCAGGACAGTGGAAGCAGACATGGAAAGGAATCAGGAAACTTCCAAACTTCCTTGCTTCCTTCAAGTGGGAAACTGTTACTTTATCTGATAATTTTAGAAACCATTAGGAACTTTATTAGCAGAACATTTAAACCCTCCAGCTAGTGTTAACAGAAGCAGCAGGTGTTCAAGTTCTTCTGGACATTCATCCCTTGGTTTGCAGCATGTGCTAAATATGCTGTAAGGTGTTTATTGGAGGGGAGAAGGGGAGAAGATAAAGCAAAAATATGGGAAAAAATTAAAGGAAAGATAGAAATTGAAAACTTGCGAATACTCAAGGATGGGCTCCACATGAACATCACATGGACATCTAAGAAATCTGAAAGGAGATTTTCTCAAGGATCTAAAAGTTTATATCCCTAATTGCAATTCTTGCAAAGTTGGAGGACAAGGTTGATGGCACGGCAATGCTACCTGTAGCAGTCTCACTCTCTATTTATATTTCCAACTGCTGTCTCTATAGTCTCATTTTCTCCCTTAATCTCCTGGCTTTCAAGGCACTCCATGTTGAGCTATCCTCAGCCTATAGTTCGCTCCTTTTACATGTACAGGGAATTTCTTTTATTTCCGTTGATGGCATTAGCATTTGAAGGAGCAATGAACTTGAGGCATTCCCCAAGACTTGGCAAAACATTCAACCTCTGAAAGCTCCAGGTGATTACAGAGTTTGCATGTACACACACACACACACACACATTAATTTGTGTTGTAAGGCTGGGGAGGGCAATCAAGTGAACTCTGAAGATACAACCAACAGCTTGAGCGAAGCTTTCTTGCTCTGGCCTCAAATGTTTCTCCTGTCCTGCAGAAGCAGCCTGAGGTTACTCAAGTCCCACTCCTCCCTCCTAAGCACTCTGTGAAATGAGGGAGAATTGCGTAAGTAATTCATATGCAAAGTTTTGTCACTGAACAACAGTGTTTCAGCATCAGACTTGATGCTTAACACTCCAAGCATTTTAAACCTGAGATAGATCTGCTTGCTCATTGCCCCTAACCCTCAAACAATGGCATGTTTCTAGGACTGCTTTATTTTTATTCAAAAGCCAGAAGGACTGGTATCAGACACAGGTAAATTATACTGCATGAACTGTTCATTTCCTCCCTTCCGTGCCATTTCTCCCAGTAGTCCTGACAGACAAATACGTTAGGATGTGTTGAGGAACATGTGATAGCAGTTTTTTGGATTAAGCAGATGTAGCAAGCTCATATGTAAACTATCAATAGAATGTGGATACTTAGAGGACTTACCATTTGTTCATATTGTCAAGTTAATAACTGAGATTCTGAGATTCTGTGGGAACTGGCATCCTAAGCACAGATCTGTACATCCAGGAATTTCATCCAAGATTCTGTTCAATTTGGTACTGAAGTGTTGACTGATAAGAAGCAGGTCTGCACAAAGAGACACCTTTTTGTGTTGGGGGATATCAATGCAGCCCACAGATCTGCTGGTGTTCTGCAGCAGAACATCCTTGACAATTAGAGTCACACTGGTGTTCTGTACTGGAACAAAAACTAAGACGTTGTTTCTGATCTGACAAGCTGGAACTTGAGCAATTTTGCATTTCCTGTTCAACAGTACATCCAGCTTTCAGAGAAAAAGGACACTGGTTTGTATTTCATTATAAAAATGAAAATCCTTTAAATGCAAATCTTATTAGCTGAGGAGAAGAAAAGTAGAAAAGAGGAGAAGTCTACTCACCTACTTTCTATGTGCTTGTTCAAGTAAAAAATGATTGTGGGAAAGATTTTCCAGATAAGACAGTTCTCCCTGTTTTCACACCTCCATGCATTGCCATTCACATCATGCTTTTCTCTGAATCCCTAAACACAACAAATAATCCTGCTTTAGTAAGCACCTGCTTGGCTTATTTGAAGAATCTTTCTGTGACGGCATTAAATCCTGACCTTTGACTTTTCCTGTCTGATGCCAAAATGATTATTTCTGCTGGTTCTCAGTTTGACATCAGGGAGTAATTGGTTAAGCCTCTGATCCTTCATCTTGTTATCTGCTGTTCTTACAGACACCCATCAGGTTTCTGTATTCATATTTACAGAGACAGATTTAATATTCCAATAACTGCAGAAATGTGCCTCAGTTTCAACTGATACTATCTTGTCCACAATGTAGAAGAGCCAATAATGCTTTTTGTTTTGTTTTCCCTATTTGCCCACAAAAACTGATAAACGACAAAAAGACCATTCAGTCCATTGAAGACACTGTCACAGACAAATTTGAAGCCTGT
The DNA here is from genome assembly GCA_013400735.1 of Pomatostomus ruficeps. Classification (NCBI taxonomy): domain Eukaryota; kingdom Metazoa; phylum Chordata; class Aves; order Passeriformes; family Timaliidae; genus Pomatostomus; species Pomatostomus ruficeps. The sequence goes on along the minus strand of VYZT01023001.1, from coordinate 101,286 downwards.
AGAGTTCAGTTCACCTCCACAGAACAAACTCTGTTAATGAGGATTCTGCTATTGCTTGTCACACCTAGATTCAGGTAGAAAAAACAAAATTGAAAATATTTTTTATATTGCATGTACACAACACATCTGCATATTACACATCTGTGCTGTCCTAAGTAATGAAAAAAAGAACTAACATTGAAAATTAAGCTTTAAAAAAATAAAAGCAATGGTTACAAAGAAAAGCTTTTATTTTTCATATCAATAAGATGTTTGATTTCAGATATTGTATTAACAAAAGTAACGATAATGTGCATGTCTTACCTTAGGTAAGTGTATACCTTAGAAATTATACATTCTTTATTAACTAATTGCTTTTATTTTGAAGTCACCATATTTTTTCAATCTTCTGCACCAAAAATGCTGACAAATTTTCTTCTAAGACAAAGTTCAAAAGTAACAACACAAACAACTAGTAATTTCAGTTGCTGATAAAAATAGAGCTCAGTAGGAACATGTGGTTCCTATGTAGGCAAAATTCAGTGCTAGCTGACGTCCGATGAAAGAGGAGACCCAGACCAAAGACTGGCCCCCACAGTGGGGTAACTGGAGCTGCCACGGTCCTACTGCCAGAGCTGGTGACCTTGTGCTACCCTGGTGTCCCAGCAGGACAGCGTGGATTACCACGGGCTCTGGCAACCCCATCACCTGCTGCGCTGATGGGGGATCCATGCTCCAGGGATCACACTCACCAGGGAGATTTCCATGAAAAGCCAGTGTTGGGAATGCTTGGACACTTGTAGGAAGTGGAAGCAAACAAGCTGAAGAGCTTAAACACACATCAAAGTCAAGAAGCTAATGCCTGGAATTAGCGATAACAATGGCAGTGTCCTTGGTGATTTCCATTTGTGGTGATCTCCATTTGTTGTGCCGAGTTCTAAGGCAGATCCATTGTGACAATTTCCTAATGCATTCATTCAGAGAAGCAGAGGTTGTCGGTAATGTGACATTTTAATTTAAACTGTTCAATCAAATCACATTACGTGTCATTTGTTATTTGGTCAGAGTGCCGAGATTGTTTCTATCATTGCTAATTTTCCCAAGTGCAGGTCACAGCATTAGCTGGCATCAGTGCAGAAGTTCTATTTTACATTTGCACTTTTTGTTCTTTAGGAAAATGGATTTATTCCTTTGGTTTTATACTAGTGTTTTCTTTAGTATTACAGTTGCTTTCAAACCTGCATTGCTCTATCCTTCCTTTCAGGTAGGCAGATCTTTTATGCAGAATTTGCATCTGATTACTGTGGTTAATCCCAGTGTCCACAAGAGTAAAGAGTTCCCCGACCAAATCAGCATATTTTTAATTTTCAGTCATGCCCACACTAACAGCAATAAGTACAATTGGTTTTAACACCCTATTGAACCTCTCCTCTGCAGGGCTGCTCCAGCACCACATTGCCACGGTCAGCAGCCAGAACACCTCTGCAGTGCCACTTGACTGGCTGGAAAACCAGAACCTTCTCCTACAAGCAGAGGTTGATGATGGTTTCTCTCTCTTTCTCTAGTCCATCTTTTATTACCTTACCTTCTGCAACTAGCTGGTGCCACTGACTCTCCCTCCTGGACTGTATGCTGTGCTTTATCCTTTGGTTTAGGTATTTGGGGGTTTCTCCCTGCCCTTCTCCCTGTTCTCTAGCATGCAAACTGTGAATTTTATTTCTAATGCATCGATTCAGCACTCTGTGAATTCTGCTTGCACAGTAGCTTCTGGCCTAAGTCTGTTCCCACTGAGGTCAGCTGGCAGCTTGCCACAGACTTCAGTGGGAAGAGTCTCAAACTGTTAAGTGTAAATTCAGTCCCAAATCTGCAGTTTGAAGGATGACATTATGGCTCAGCCTCGCTCAGTTTGATCTGTTGATATTTTAGCCAGTTTAACATCTTAGATCATGTTCTTGGCATGTTGCTCTGAAGCTGAACACCCCCAATCTTTTGTTACCTTCATGATTACACTCTCCATGGGTTCTTACAGTGCTCTCATCACTGTTGTATCTGAGGCCCTTCCAATTATTCATTGAGTAACTACCATCGCTCACATGCAATTCATTTCTGGTCTCCCAGGAGGAACTCAGTGGAGAGTTTTGCCATGGCTTCCGCTTCCCCACATCAAACACAATCCATCCCCTGGCCTACCCATCAACTAAAAATTAGGGTTGGTAAGAACACTCTGTCTAAAAAATCCCTCTCCAACCATAATGAATGCTTGCAAGGTCAAGACATTGCACTGTTCCCTATGTCAGGGTATGTTTTTGCTCCAGGATGTATCCTGATACAGATGTCTGGGCTACCTAACTCTGCAGGAGGCCATCTACATTCCAGATGTGGATTCTTGTTCAGATCGTGCTGGCATTCTGTGCCACAGTCCTGACTATTTCTCAGATGTAGCCTGAGGGATGTAGCACGAAACACTAGGACAGATGCGCTGAAAGGCTGGCTCACCTCACAGTTTCAAAGATGTCCTCGCCTTTGTCCTCAGGCAATGTCCTTGTCCTCCCAAGTCTACCCACAGCAGTTTCTGTTCCCTCACTGGCCCCCACTTCTGTCTATTGACACAGCACAGACCTGGCACTGCAAAATAAAAGAATGACTGGCTCATGCAATGTCACAGCTTCCATACTGTCCAGAGGCTGGGAAGCAAAAGAAAAAAGAGAGCATTGTCATGGGTTAGATGGGTGATATAAAAATTAGAGTGCTAGTTAAATTAAAGAAAAAATGTAGTAAACTGCACTGGCTTGTTCTTATATATTAGGAAAATTTTAATTCACTAAAAAAATACCTTATAGTCACTGAATACCCCAAAATACAATTGATTCCAGTACAATTGATCAATACAATTGATTCCTGGATACAATTATTACAGGAAATATTCAGGATTGGATCTATATGGGAGACTGGAATTGCCTCGCCTGATATTGTTCATGACAGTTTATTCTACATTAGAAAGGAAAACAAAACTTCACAGAAGCTGCAAAACTCCACGTTGTATGAAAATAACACTTTGGAAATTAAATCTTTATGACCTTGTCTCAAAGGATGATTTCAAATGTTAGTCTGAACTAAATGTGCACATAGGGCATAGGATATGAAATATTCAGATTTCCCAATCATCTTTTTGGCTCTGCACACATGCAAAATCCGTCTGTTGCAGCTGGACTAAACTGAGGTCTCATCCCTCCTCAGTGTCATGGTGCGTTAGCGCATAAGACCAATATGCAGAAAGAAAGGAGAGTTAAACAGACCTCTGCTTTCTTTTCTCTTTCCACACAAAATCATCTTTTGTGAAACTAAAACTGAAATAGTTTGAAACTGAATAGCAAGGCTTTTCTGTCTTAACAAAATATCATATTTAACAACAAAAAACTAATCAAAAGTGTTGTCTATCACTTTGTGAGCAACTGGCATGAGAACCTAAGTGTTGTTTTGGTTTAGTTTTTTAAACACCACGAAAAAAGTGAAACATATGAAAGTAAAAACCATCATTTTTTAAACAGTTCATCATTTCACAAGTGACTCATGGCTGTGATAAATAAAATATTTCTGGATGATCCAGTCTGTCCAAGGGAAGAGCAGATGGTGTAGAATGTCACTTGTCCTGCTGGCCCTCAGAGGTGCCATATTCCTCTAAAAGCAGATTGGTAACAGTGCAAATGTAAAATATTCTGATCTCAGACAGTCACCACATTGATTTACCAGCGGTACGATTCTTTAAAAACAGAAGGCCAAACCACAAACCAAACAAAAATCACTTGAAGATGAAGTAGTGGGTTTTGGGGCCCTTCTTTTTTTCTAAAGTACAAGCTGAAATTCTCACTACTTCACTAAACAGCATGGCTTTAAGAAAACATTTGATTTTGGGAATACCACAAGAAAATCTTGACAACAACACTGTCAAGTAAAGCAGAATAACTATACTGGGAGTAAAATAGTCTGGTTTGGTTAGTACAGAGCATACTGGATACTCTGAAGGAAAACATTATTTTCATTAGAAGTTTTTACTTAAAATCTGGACAAATTTCGGAGTGATATTTGTGTAAAACTCATATGTTTCTTTTCATTAAAACAGTTGTAACCTTTCTCTGTCCCCAATGTTTATGCTCTTAATGGGCCCCCTGAATAAAGCACTCAGATATTATAAATAATCACTTTTGCAATTAGCTTTCCAACTTTCAAAGAAGTTATTGGATAAATCAGGAATGGAATGGGACCAGTTAAGTTATTATGGAATCATTAATAGGCAAATAAATTCTGAAACAGCATGGGAATGAAAACTTCTCTTTCAGAAATAGTCTTTATTTTTTTTCTTTTTGCTAAAGTAAATTGCTTTAATGATTCATTCCACAATAGTCAGATGTCTGCAGGAAAACATTGCCTTAGAGGGTTATCTAAATAGTTACTCAACTTAGTATAAGTTCACAGTGGAAGAAGGAATCTACATTAATAACATGAATTATGAAAAAAACCCCTGCCTGTAATCTATAAAAAAATCTGTGAGTGAGATTAACTATCCTTGAATAAGAAGCTTTCCCTTGCTATAAAAATCAGCCTGAAAAGCCATACATGTATCAGTAATGGAAAGATTTTGGAATTTATTATGTCACATAAATATAATGAATGTTAAATTTGACTCCTTTTGGAAATCAGAATTTTCCATTTGTTCCTCTGAAATATTACCTTTGTGAGTACCTTACTGAGTTCTAGTACTTTCTCTGCCCCCCAGTTTTTCCCTGCTCAAGAAGCTTACTAGAGAGCAGAAATCCAGGTAAAATCCAGCATATTAAAAAAAAAAAAAAAAATCCTTAACCAAAAAAATTTTTGTCTTTCTTCTGCTTCCATGTTTTTACCTGATCTGTTTCTTAATTTTTTCTTTTTCATTGTCATTATAGCCACAGCGCTGAGTTTTGGTAAAGATGGCAGAAAAAAAGGAGGATATTTAAAAATGTTAAAAAGTGTCTTTTTAAGCTTTACTTTTAAAATTATATTTATAATTAACTCAAGGGAGATTTCTATTCTCATAGGAATTGCCACAATAAAATAGATTAGCCACTCTTCCTGACATTGTTCTTTGTCTCCAGAAGTTGAGGGGTTTAGTAAAAGGAACTCAATAGAAATGCACTTTACAATTCCATACCATCCTATAGAAAACAAACAACAAAAAGGCTTCTTATGTCAGCCACCATTTATTCTGCAAGGATAGCAGGAATCAGTGAAATTGTTCTGAGTTGGATAAAGACATGTTTAATTACTAAATTATTCACTGTTACTGGTGGGCATTTGGAGAGAGTGCACACTAAAGTCTGGTCTTTTTCTATTTCTAATATATACTGATATTTCACCATGCCAGACTCCCAGCTACATAAGCTGAGAAAATTGCACTGTTGACAGTCACATCTTTTACCCAGTCAGAGCAGAAATTCTATGCCACAAATCCAGATTCAGGGGTTATGTACCCAAACCTTTCTGTACCATATGTTTAGCCTGAGATTTTGATCTAACACAGTGACAGTTGGATATAATCTTTATTGGTCTTACCTTTGCAGAGGTTAAATGCACAAATGAAACCAGCCTGTATGGATTTAAGTAGATTTTTAAAATGATATGAGCAGGGTGGCAAAATGCACACACAGAAAATACAAGCATCTTTCCTTTGGTGACCTGGGTTTGATTTGATTCAGCACAGAAGCACAGAAAATGTTAAAGGTCTGGGTTATGTTTTTGAAAGAAGACTCCATAGAAAATATGCACACAAATTACTATAATGAAGGACAGTTGGCAAAAATGATAAGAATGATAAGAAAAAAAAAAAGTGAGCATATTTCAGTCTGAAATAGTCTTTCACTATCACAAACCATCTGTTTCCACAAAGAGTTGGAATGATGCTTAGCCATGTTTTCCTAGCTGGAAATAAGAAAAAGGAAAGTATTTCTGTCAATTCCCCATGATCATGCTAGCAATTTTTTAATGCCATGGTTCTGAAAATCTTTTCTTTGAAGTCAGACTCCCTGGAAGCACTGAATTCACAGTTTGTGGCAATGTCTTAATGTAAATCAACAAATCATTCCACTGGATTCTTATTCTTGCACTCCAAAGTAAATAGAAATATTCTGTGTTCAATACTAAATCACTGCTTTTAGAAAAAAAACCAAACAAACACATGAAAAAAGTGTTTCAGAGCAAACTACATTTTGATCAGCAAATGAGAGTTAAGTTTTTTTCATTTTCTTCCCCAACTCATCCCAGGCAACACAGGAGCTGTTTGATTTTTAGACTTCTTGACATTTAAACAATGAAATAATGACACACACGGCATTTAAAATTTCTTCTATAGGACAAGTCACAAAATTAAATTGATAGCAAATATGTTAAAAAACTGGCAGAAAAATCAGGGGTTTTTTTAAATTTTCCATCTACATAGTTCAATTTGAAGCTTTTAAATTAATATTGGATGCATTGCTACAGTTTATGAAGTAACAATGCCAACTCTAGGTTTAAGTTCAGCTGTTATTTGCCCAAGCCTTTTCAAATGCTGGTATAGGACAGAAGCTGCCTCATATGAATTATTTTCTGATGCAGAAGCTTCTTAGTGAGGAGTAATGTCAGATTGTGACTTATAGCCCATTTCTTCAATGCCGCTTACATCATCTCCTAACTAATCACGGACAGGTCAAAAGATTTCAAGAAGACAACTGACTTAATAGAGTCCCATTAGCACAGGTCAGACAGCAAAATGGGATTCTAAAGTTATGCAGTCCAAGTGGGTCTTTGGTCAAGTCACATGGAATAGATGTGCAGCTCTGGGGCTTTTTGTTTTTCCATTTTCAAGCCAAATGAATTTATGACCATGCCCATATGCTGCACTATGTGTTAAATGAATGCACCGAGCAGCAATCTCTCAGTAGCACAAATGATTCTGTACTTTGCCGACACACCGCCTCAAGGTGGAAGAAGAATGTTATCTTAGCTGATAGGGGCTCCAGGTCTATTTTATCTTGCTAGCTCCCTTAAGCCACTTCAGACAATTAATTTGGAAGGAATTTTGAATAATCAAAGGACATTTCTTTAGTCATTTATCCTCAACATGTGATTTAGGCAATTTTGGTATGGAGTTTGGGAGATCACTGGCTGTGTGCAGTTAACAGGGAACCACAGGCAGCAGCATTTGGCCATTCTCAGCACATTTCCGTTTCACTCATGCATGAATAACGTTCACTGGCACCTCAGGGCTGGGTTCACCAGGAGAAGGTTTTTGAGTGAAAAAACTTTAACCATTTTGGCTAAGCATAGCAGATAAATCTATATTGATAGCAGTTAACGGAAGCAAGGGTGGTGACAGGCATATCCAAAAGATTCTTCAGAGCTCCAAAACACCATTTTGAATTCTGGGGGTTTAGGATATATATACAATTGGACAAGTGGTTGGGAAGAGGGACAGTGAGTTAATGGCTGTTGAATGAGACTCATTTATAGGACAAAGTTTCAGATAACCTATGGATCACAGCGGGGACTGGGAAACTTCCCTTCTTGCAGTTTGAATCCCAGCTGTCTACCATGTCACCCAGACCAATCAGAGTGCCAAAGACCAGATTTTTGGTGTTGACTCCATATTCTCAAGTCAAACGCTAAAGTTTTCTTATTTAGCAAATGTTACATGTAGGCATCTTGGAATTTGAGAACAGAGTAAGGTGGCAACAGAGAAATAACTCAGGCTTTTTAGTGACATTCAGATTTGTTCAGTCTGTGACCAACTTCCACGGAGTTGTTTAGTGATGGATTCAGTGCTTAGTGTGCCAGATTTCACAGTTATGATTCTCCAGACTCTGTGATACACTCATTTTAAGGTTTAACAAAGCAGTCTTTACAGCACAGCAGTAAGCTAAAACATGAGCCAGATTCACGTGCACCAACACATCACACCACAGTGGAGCACCAAAGCAAATAGGCTATTACAAACAAAGTAAAGGAGGATGTGAATTTTAGACATGCCTTGGAAATTTCAAGTGGATCAAACTGAATTTACAGAAGCTGGAATTCAGTCAATATGCTGGGGGCATATCAGCCTGGCCTAAATTAAGATAACTATGAATGATTTAAGAAACTGACCAGGGGCTGGGATTGTACTCCATCACATTTCTGGTACTTTCAGATATATCATTTATGATAAGCAAGTGGGAATGATGGCTTTTATCCTGCGATCAGTGAGCAGATGGATCCCATATTTCAATAGGAAGTAAAGCTACAAATGACACAGCCAGATAATGATGGCTTTTGCCAATAGCCTTTGATAGAATATCTTTTGTAATAAAATAAGATCCTTGTGTATGGTCTATAAAACAGCATTTCAGAAAGGGCTTTGAAAGATTTTTATTTTTTCCTTTTAAATAATATGCTTCTGCAACAATAGCTACAAAGACATAGACCAAATACTCAACATCTGTATATCTTATTTCTTATTTTGAACAGACACTTGGCACATTCACAGATGTGTTTTCCCACAAATAATACAAAGCAGAAAGCACATTATCATTTCCATTAGTTCTTTATCAAGAGAAAGGAAAAAAATTGTTTAATTTTCATTCCAGTGTAAAATTTTTTATTCATTCTGCCACCCTTGAAACTTTAATGCTTATGACACTCATTACACCACAGTCCTCGTCACTCAGCTAGTTTAGGACTTACCTTGTCCTAATATATTGGGATCTGTCATTAAAAGTGCATCACACCTTACCTCTCATTGTTCCCCAAAAGCTATGATCAAAGATGCACACTTTGGATCTCTCTCTCCTGCACGTATCAAATCACTGTCCAAGAAGAACACTAAATCTTAAATCTTCTCAACTTTCCTAATACATATATTGCTGTTACTGCTTTCCTAAAACTGCTCTTGTTATTGGAATTATTTATATGTGTGCCTCAGCCAAAGTTCAGATTTGTGATTAAATGTATTATGCAAATGAAAGGATTCATCTTAGAAAAACCATGGTGTCTGACACAATGAAGCATAGTATAAGACATGCAGCTGCCTTCCACAGACTTTCCTGGTCTCTGGGTTCCTGTCGCTTCATTTAACCAAGTGGTTGCACATTGCATGAAACAAGCTTCTCGTATTATGGCTGAAATTTTGGCAGTTTCTTAGTATTGTTTTCCCCTTTCAAATAACTTCTATACATAAATGTAATCCTACATTCTGTTATGAATAAAAAAGGTCTCCTTCCAGTCTAAACAAAAGCAGAACATATATCACAAACAACAAAAGCTAGAAAATAAAACCCAGAAGTTTTAGTGTTGTGTGTGGAGAAAAAGGACAAGAGCACTCACGATGAAAAAATTCTTTTAATAGGAACAGAATGGAGTTGCATCAGTGCGTAAAATAGCATGTGCTTCCTACCACTCGTATTCCAGAGCACTTTCATTTGTCAGAGAGGACCTTCATTGGCTGTTTTGTGACATGGAAAAGGACCAAGGAGGGAAGATGAAGTATGCAACAAGTGAATTATGAATTCCTGAGATAAGGGCACCTCTACAAAATGGAGGTTAGACAGTATTAAGTGAAAACATTGTTACCCTCTTCAACTTGTTTTAAGTCCTACAATCAGGAATGCACATTGAAATATACCCCACGTGAGAATATGACATCTCCTCAGAAACAAGAAAGAGAAATATAACCAGAAATAAAAATACTTACCAGGTGGAAGGGAAAGATACAAAGGAAACAATATGCACTCTGAAGGGTTGTTGTTGCCTGTTCATGTTCTCCTACTATTTCTTTTTACAAAAAAATAATCTGAAGTGAAAGGTGCAATATGCCCCAGCTGAAACCAACACAGCCTGTTTCATGCAACATGCTTTACTAAAAGTACATTCCATGAGAATATGATTATGATTTGCTGTCCTGGCAGCAAATACCTGATTTGTATCAGTTTCAGAAACAGGGAATTTCTAGTCTTCTCTTTATTAAAGGAGAATTATCAGTGTTTCCCACAACTTTCTTATAACTAATCTGAAAAACTGCACTTCAAAAAGCTTGGGTTCACTGCTGTGCTTTGGGAAATGGAGCAGTTTACCTTGGCAGTTGACATCTGAGGGGGCTTTTCCTTCAAGGGCAGCGACAATTTCATTCTGCCTCCCATCTTCCCTGTATTGCAGCGTCACCCAACATGTATATTACTTTGATTTAATAACAAAAGGTTGTGTTTCCTTAAATAATAAACCTTAATGACAATGACTCTCATGTGAGTGTTTTTAAAAGTCTCCTATGTGTCCAAGCTGTCAACTTGAAAAGCTAAACCAACAGTTTCAGTGCTGCACATGCCAACACCTGTGCTCAGCTTGAAATCCCTGACATTGATCCATCCACAGAGACAAGCAAGTCTAGTACATGTTAGCAGATACAGTCCAAACACCGAGGGTTTATGGATGCTTTCCTTATGAAGGAAAAAAGCAACAGCCAAATTTTCTTAGGAGAAAATTAAGAACCCCACCTAACCATGAGGGAAGCAGAGAAGAAGCAGCTTTCTCTTTCCTGCGTGTGGAAATGCACCTAACACTGGAAGACGTAATTGTAATGAAATGTAATTGCAACACTGGAAGATGTTAAGAACAATTGCTATTAGCACTTTTATTGCAAGGCAAAGAATCAAACTTTGGCCAAAGAGTCAAGATTTGTCATTTCCTGTCCTAATAACACTTCAGTTTCATCTAGCAACTCTTAAAACTGCTTGCTAACTTCTTCCGTTTATATATTCAGTTACAAATTGTTATAAAGAATTTAAAGCAAAACCAGGGAGGGAGATAATGTGTATTAGCAATTCATAAATTGTCCTGTCTAAGCTGGTGTGCATTTTTGTTCAGTACTCAATGAGCATACCCGTAGAAATATGCTGGGGAACTGCAGATTCTCTCATCCTGCAACACTATCCCTTGTTACTCTGCACAGTAACTACATGGACGCAGTGGTGCAAAATATATGAACCCCTGAGTATGCCCTGACCCGTGCTTTACATTGCAGAAATAGAAATGATTATGAACAGCCTGCTAACTTGTTTTCACAGTACATATGGCCTCTGTGTGCGAGCACGTCCCAGAACACTTCCCGCCATTCCAATCATGAAGAGCCGGATTTTACCTCATAGCTCTTACCTTAAACACAGACTTCCTCAGCTAACAGCCCTCCTGGATTCCAAGGGCCTGTAAAGAGGCATCACACATGGAAAAAAAGTGGAGCAGGGGGAGCTCAGGAAGCCAATCAGTGCTGGAAATGTTTCTGAGCAGCTACAGAAGAGCTTGTGTGCATCTTCCTGAGACTCATCACTAATTGTCTTGAAGTCTGACCCTGCTAAACTCTTACAGAGAAAATGACAGATTTCAGCTTAATTAGCTTTTGTTTCCTTGAGTGCACACAAACCAGTGCTGCATTTAAGCTCTCATCGAGCCTGTGGTGTCAGAAGGAAGCTGAAGGATTTCTCTCGTTCTTTCTCTCCCTCTGACACCCTCCTCTGCTAATGAACGTGGCTAATCAGTCGGGCTGTGCAGAGCACCTCTTCTCCTGCAGGAGCTGGAAGTGCTTTACCAGCTGGATGCAGAGCCAGATCTGGGACACGCTGGCAGAATTCCCACTTACTTCAATGGGACCAAGATTGATCCTACATGAGACATTATCAACTGCAGCCACCTGCGGGGAGGGAGTGGGGGAGCACGGGGGAGGGAGAGGGGGAGCACAGCAGCTGTTTAGCAGCACACGGTAACACAGAAACAAGAGTTCAGGCTCGGAAATGAAGAATGCCGTATCCAATTGCAGCTGCAGGTGGAATTTAGGTGAGCAGAGTGCCAGAGTGCTACTGCCGCAGTTGGGATTTGGCATCAGCTTTCAGGCCAGCAGTACCCTGAGACCTTTCCCAGCAAAGGGTCAGGAGCACAGTGGTCTAATGGACACAGCATGGGACTGGGAATCAGGCATCCTTGAGAGCAGCGATGCGGCTGTCCTTGGAAATAACATGCTGACCGTCTGTTAACAAATTAGCCTCCTTAACCTTCCATAAATCCCCTGGAACACAGGGTGCTGTGCTGAAGGCTAGAACAGGAGGTGGACCAGTCAGCCTATTTATTTTCCTGCCTAGAGATATTTTTTTTCTCAAAAATTACTCTCTCCCCATAACTGTGGACAGATGCAGTGATTCCTGACTAAAAAAATGAACAAAACCTTCTCCCCAGTTACCCCTATCCTGAAAACACTTTGAGGGCAGGGAGACAATCACACTCTAGAGCCAAAGGTGCTCTTGAGACAGCCCAAGATGGATGGGTGATCGATTTGGCTTGAGGGTTACTTTAAAGCATAATATCAGTGTAGTCTTTAAGGACAGTGGTTGTTGATAATCACCTAGAAATGCATGCATTAAAAAGCTATTTTTGAATTTAAATAAATAATCATAGAGCTACCTATTGTGTATTGCTCTGCATGAACCAGTGCAGCCCATAGCTTCTCTAAGTTGTCTGAAAACTTGCTCTGTTGGCCTTAAGTGCATTCTCAGTGGAGGGGTGGATCTCGGACAGTCCTCACTCAGGAAAGACTTCTGAATAAAACACTTCAGATTCCTGAACCTTGCCTGAACACCCTTGCCATTTTCTTAGCATGCTACAGACTTTGCTTCTCTGAAATCTTGTATTTTACTCTGTAGCTTTACATGGGTTTAAAAAAGAGGCAAAACCTCAGATTTTTGTTTATTATAGTACTAACCAAACATACATTTCTTTCAGTTACCTTTGCATATAAAATTAAAATATATAATAAACCAGCAGGCCTGACAAAAACGTAGATTATTTAAGCTATACTTCTGTTATAATATCAACTCAATGAACTGCAACATGTACAAATAGATACTTCAGTCTTACTACTCCATAAATAGTTGTATTACAAAGTGAAATCATCCTAACTCTCAAAATCAACCTAAGAACCACTCGTGCCTTACAAATAAAAAAAGAAGCTGTAGAGCATATAAATTCCTGTGCTGGGCAGAAGGATAAATCTCACTCTAAGAGAAGACATAGTCTTTATAGGTCAAAAGTAAGATATTAATCATAATCCTTGCAGCCAGTCCATTTAACATGATTTTTCATTTTGGAATTTGTAATTTGGAGATTATATGCTTTTGCAATCTCTTCCTTTCTTCCCAACTAAGAGACATTCTGAGACAGTAACTGGGGAAGATGGGATGGAGATGCATTTTCAGCAAAAGAGAAAAACAATGCAAATATTTGGAAATAGTATTTTTTCATTTTTTCATTTGTATTTTCATAGACTCATATGCCTTGCATCCAGTTTTTACAGGAAGTCTTAATATGTGATTATTACAATTAATTTCTACAAAAAGTATCCTGGGAGAAAGTCACATAAAGTCTCTGAAAGAAGACATGAAAAACCTCTGATGCTGATTTCTCTTTGATTTTTTAGTTTATTTGGTTTGGGTTTTCTTTGCAAAGAGGGTTTGAAAGTGCAGATTTTAAAAATATTTTAAGAAAAAAGAAAACATAAATTAAAAACCACACCTTCAATAAATCTAACTGCAGTTTCAACTTGGGCCAGGGAAATGCACTATGGTCTCTGAACTCTCAGCACAGTCATTTAAGCCTTCAGATTTCATGTCTTGCAAATGGACTCTGCTGTCCCCATACCAAAATACCTGCCAAGCCTTCTGTTCCTCTAACTGCTTTGTCATATATTACTCCACCAGAAAGCATCTGGCTTTGGGCATGGTTCCTTTTAAGTAGGAGAAATATCACAAAAGAAAAAACAGTAGAACACAAAAAGCAAACCAAACACGCACATACACACAAAAATAAAGCAAACGAAAACCAACCAACTAAGCCCGAAAAGACCAAAAACCCCAGACCATCAAAAGAGGCCCTCCCAAAAAAATCAAACTAACAAAAACCACTCCACCGCCCCCCAAAAATACCCCAAATTCAGCCAAAGTACTTCTGTACCACAGGGGGAAGGGAGAAGAATATGAAATACCACCAAAAGTGAGATGTGTCTGGGCTACTTACAGACACCACAGCCATCTCTTGTCATCTGTTTGGACAGATTATGTTCTTCGCTTGTACTGTCTGAACTACTGCATTAATATAGGACCAGCAGTCCATATTAAAATAAAAAAAAGAATCACCTAGAAATGTTCTTCTGGTTTTGGGTTGTTTTGGTTTTTTTACATCGTGGAAAATTTTATGCTTTTCAGAACAAAATACTTTGATTTAAAATTATACACAACAACCACGTTAGCAAAAAGAGAAAGGACACCTCTCAGCAACAGTCACAAAAATTTTCTTTGTGAATGAAAACTCCATCTGGTCTCCAATCTACCTCACAGTGTCTGGTTTGCATCTGCAACCGAATGCTAAAGATAATGCTAAGGAAAGTGTTCATCTGAAGGCAGACTGTGACCCCATGACTGTGCAGGGGTGTTCATATGTCACAAAACACCTGATTCCGAAGTCCTCCTCCATATAACAGTGGGGTTATCTGCTAGACCGGAGTCTGAAAGGCAGGAGACATCTGAATGGGCTTACTGGGAAAAGAAAAGATCAAGCAAGTAAAAAACGAGTCTTGCCACAGCTGTCGCACCAGATGTTTCAGACACACACTGGCAAGGGAGAACATCAAGATTACAATTTGTTATGTATCCTTACCTGCACAGAAGAGGAAAATAAATACTGGTGTTTCTAACACATTTTAGGATAACCACTATTTTGATATATGGAAATAAAATCTCATAAATCTGTTTTGTAGAATTAATAATTAAACTCTTTTCACATGACTTCATTTTTTCTACTGTAATGAACTTAATTTACAAACCTCGAAATCTGGATTACAACCGCAAAGAATGTCACACTTCAGCTAATGACAGCAGCCTAGTTCAGGGTAACATTAGCAACACTATGGTAAAATATTACAAGAGAGACCATTTTAAGTTTATAAAATGTAACAGAATATATTAGAGAGACATGTGGGCTTAATTTTCCATTCATGAAGATGTAATTCCTTAGACCTCCATGTTTCATCTGTAACTGTGTGCAAAAAGAACCAGGCCAATATATTCCACAGAGGAACACATAGATTTGGGTGTTTAACTATCAGACTATAAATAGATTATAGTGTCCTTAGGCTTCAATACAGTTCCAGACAGATTTTAATCTCTGCTGTCAATGGAGGCTGAGATGAATCTTGACTCTTGAAATCACATTTGCCTTTTGCAAATTAATCTCTGTTACAAAATAAACAGAAAATAAGACATTTGTATATGCACTCCTGTACACATATGCTGGTATGAAAAAATGTCAGCAAACTCAATTTCCATTAATTGTTATTAAATATTGAGACATTATTATGGAACACAGGCTCATTACATGATCAGTGAGTAATCATAACAAATAATTATTCATTATTTGAAATGTTAGATGAAGATCAATACCCATAATGGTTCAAATAAGAGGTTCATAGCACTTGAACCGTAGGGATCTTCTGATCTCAAAAGCACCTGAACCAGGGGATATCTGTTGCATTTAGCCTAATTACTTCATTATGAATGACATAAGAACTGGGTTCAAAATCTACACATGAGCTGGAAAGTACTCAGGTTCTTAGAGACCTCAAGCAATATAAGCTTAACGGCTTAGAGGGAAAAGTATTTGCTTATGGCATGAACACACATTCACACCTGTTGTTGGAATGGTTTCCAGTAACAGAACCAGTTTATCAGAGTAAGTGTTAATACTTTATTCCTTTTTCTGCTAATCCCATTTTCTGTTTTATTTTAACTGACTGCAAGATTGCTGCAAAGTTTAGAGCCCTGCTGGGCTTTAAAGCTTATATCAGTTTTCAGCATTTTTATAACTACAGCTCACATTGTGTTGGTTATTCTAAAAATCTGCTCAAAACCACTTTAGTTCAGCTGAGCACTGACCTTTTGCTGACGTACGGTCAGCAGAAAAGTTTTGTTGAAGAAAAAGATAATGTATTAATAACTGTAATCCCTGTTGAATGCATATTCAAATAAATATCTTGTATCATGTAGAAGCAGGCATTAGAATCATAGAATCAAAAATTGGAAGAGACCTTTTAGACCATTTAGGCCAGCTGTCAGCCCAGCATTGCCCCTGTAACCCTTGAACCACTAACCCACATCACCCAGATCCTGGTGCCTCTTAAACACCCCCAGGGATGGTGACTCCACCACCTCTCTGGGCAGCCCATTCCAATGCCTGACCACACAGGCAGTGAAAATTTTTTTCTAATATCTAATTTGAATCTCCCCTGTCTCATCTTAAGGCCCTTTCCTCTGGTCCCTTCCTTGCAGGCTCAGCAGAAAAGGCTGGCCCATGGCTCACGACAGCCGCCTTTCAGGAGCTGTGGAGAGCAATGAGGGCCCACCTCAGTCTCCTCAAGACTGAACAGCCCCAGCTCCCTCAGGCCCTGCCCAGCAGTCGTGTTCTCCATCCTGTCACAAGCCTGGCTGCCCCTGGCTGGACACGCTCCAGAATCTCTTTGTCGTTTTCAAACTGGAGGGGCCCAGAACGGGACACAGCACTGGAGGTGTGGCGTCACCAGTGCTGAGTACAGGGCAAGAATCTCTTCCCTGGTCCTGATGGCCACACTATTCCTGATACAGGCCAGATGCCACTGGCCTTCTTGGCTACCTGGGGACACACTGGCTTGTGTTCAGCCACAGTAGACCAGCACCCCCAGGTCCTTTTCCACTGGGCCACTTCCCAACTCCTCTGCCTAGGCCTGTAGCACTGCAGGGTTTTTTTGTGGACAAAGTGCAGGACCTGGCACCTGGCCTTGTTGAACCTCATGACATTTGGATCAATGCACTTAAGGGATCTGTTTAAGAGCTACAATTATTAATGTGGAGGCAACTTTTTTCCACTCCATACCAAAAATTCATTCAACTTCAATTTTTATGGAGCTCTTGAAAGAGGCAGGGTTCAGTTTCATTTTAACTATGAGCCTGTTGTGGCTCATAGTACAGCTCACAGCAGCCCAGCTGACCCCCAAATCATTGAATTGAAATTTAAGCAGACTTCAAGTTGAGCCCCTAAAAAATACAAAACGAAAATATTTTTGAAAAGAGGGGTATACTCCTCTGTTACAGTTTCTGGTCTAGCTCATCTTCTGAACCTCCCTCTGGGACCACAGGTTGTGGGAAAGACCCACTGCTCCTCCTGTTCCTGTTCCTGGGTTTGCATTGCTGAGTCCTGCCTAACAAAACCCTGCCTTACCTCCAGTGGTGATTCTCAATCTATCCCTCTCATTCCTTGGTCTCCAAGGTCCTCTGGCTTCCTTGCACATGTATTACCTGCACCGTATGAGATGTGCTACCCCTGCCAGCCACAGCATTCATCTTACCCAGTGTACCAAAACACAGACTTTTATCTATGCAGGATTATTAAATATGTTCCCTGGGGTGGCATGAACCCAATGCAACACACTGGTTTGGAGGATATTGAATTTATTTCCCATGATGGAAGAGGTCTTATATCTCACTTGGGGTTTTATGCTACCTCTATACCCCAGACTGGTGAGGTCATTTCTTTAAGAAGAATCTCATTGCAAGAACATTTGAAATAAAAGAAATGAAAGTAGTTTTTAAGAGCAATAACATTTTAATTCAACCATTTAAATCTAATGTTCCCAGTACGGAGACCCTTATCCCAGATTTCTACTAAAGTCAGTTGAGGGGGGTTAATTTGTAGAATACAAACCCCCAATCATACCTAAACATAAATCAGATAATTTAGTTTTCATGGAGGAGAAGAAGTATGAAAGAAGATCCTGCTTTGCCTTTTTATGAAATAGGCAAACATGTGCTGAGAGTTGTCTGATGTTCAGTAATTGAAGTACTATGTAACGACTGATGAGAAGAGCAGATCCTTTGCCAGTGCATCTGAATGCAGCCCACCTGCCCTTCCATAGCCTTGCTGTGGTTCCACTCATTTCCTAAATGTCCAAGCCAGAGAAATAGGACATTGAGGACTGATAAAAATCTAATAAGGAATAACTAGGCATGTACTGTATGGTGACAGCATAATCTTTCAGCCAAGAATATTAAGTATCCCTCCACTTTATATGTAGTAGTTTAATACCCCCCCATACCTTCCCTAAGTAGACTTAGTTGGCCTTAAAATCAAGGTACCCAAATTGATGAGCCTCTTGTGAAATGCCTGGTCTACATTATTTTGCGGCAAAAATGCCAAAAAGTTCTCTGCATGTTCTCAAAGTACTGTATGACTGGTTAGTATCTGCAGCATCAGTCTTTCTGCTGATTAAAGGTCCTGTGCTGAGAAATTCCCTTCTCCCCACAGATGTATTTTATAAAATTTAGCACTCAGTGCTTTACACTATCAAAGCATTGTATGCATGCTATCTAATATCTCCTAATTAACTCATACATCTCCTATTAAAAAAGCATCTAAAATTAATGACATATGGTATCACTGGCTTTTGTACAACACATGCAAATGCAGCTTTCGGGTTTTACAAGAAACGTGGGTAAGCTGAGATTCCTTTCCAAAATCTGACAAACACTTCACCATATCTGACTTTCAAGAGAGAGGAAATGAACAATGATGCAAATTGGACCTTCACAATTTTAGATCTGTGACTGAATGCGCACACAAACACCAGCACGGGCAAGGGCTTCAGAGCCAACAGTTTTGGTCCCTTAATGAGTTGCACATCAATTGCACGGGTTTCCCACAGACTTTGCTCTCAAGACCTGCAGAATGCATGAGAAACAAGTAAAGTCTGTCATTTTGGTATCCATCAAAGCTCTCTTCCATGTGAGGAAGTGGCTAATTTGTCATTTCACACTCAAAAAGGCGTGAAAGGCAAAACGGAGGGAGGTTAGATGGAAGAGAGGAGAGGGGAGCTGTGACTCATGAGAGGAGACAGTGGGTCTGATTTTGAGCTTGTGTTTGTTACTGCATATCAGGAATAAAATCAATTGAATCATATTGATGTAAAATAGACAAGGATGAGGCCAGTATTTCTTGCTTATGTGGAAAAATTTACATTATTAAACCCAAAATACAAACCAAGGAACAAGGAACACTTTACAAATGAAATCATGGTATACAGCAAATTTCTAACTTACAAGTTTTATTTACACATGGACATCTCTTACTTAATTATAATAAAAGTATTAATTCCAACAATGCAAATTTTCAACTTAAAAATACATAAGACCTTTGAGAAAAAAATCCCAAATAATACACACATCTGAGGAATGTCAGCTCCTTGTCAAGAGCACTGGTCTCAACCACTAAATATTCTCCCTCATCGTCTTTCATTTTAGCCTTGTTGTTGTCTTTTAATTTTCTTTTCCTCTGCATAAAACAAAGCCAGCAAAGGGCCAGAGAAACAGTCAGAGTCAAACCTGTAGAGACACAGGAGAGGTGCAGGCAGGAATCCCATTATTTGTTAATAGGATTTGTGCACATACCTCCCATGGATCACTTAGGAAATTTACTCCCAAGCATCTCAGTGGCAATTTCAATTAGAGTCAACATTTCATTTCAGCAGATGGACTGCAAACTGGTGGCTACTCAAACACTAACGAGTAATGCTTGATAATTCCCCTCTCTTAAACTATGATTACGCCTTCTCTTTTTTATGGGGAGAATGAATGCTGTCCCTAAGCCAAAACTTAATTTGATTTTTTGCTGTGCCTCTCTGTGCTAGCAAACCCCACCCGAGTGCCTGTATATAGGCCCAGTGGGTAAATTAGTGGGTATTTTTGCAGATCTGTCACACATTTCTACCACGCTTCTTATTCAGAAAGATGCCAAAGAACTGGAAGTACATCTGCCTTCCCCTGAAAGGCAGCCACCTCTGGGGTGGAATGTGGCAGCAAATGTTAATATGGGAACACAGACACTAAATCCTACGTGGAAATTATGCAGGAAGTAAAGAACACAGCTCACACAGTCTAAGGCTACCCAGAAATTAGCTAGAAGTGTACACCTTTTCTTTTTTAGTGAATGCATTTGAAAATATTGCCTGGTGTGTGGCACTCCAATAAGGAACATCTCGTTTGGCATTGAATCCCACAGTACAGTCTCACACAGATTAACAGTGATGGTAAGTTTTCTGATTTCAATAAGAAGCAGTACTAATTCAAAGGCAAGATGCACAAAACCAGAACACAGTATTTTTTTTCATGGAAAATGTCCTTTCCTTAAATAGCATTTACAAACTACGTTGATGGTGGCCTAGCTAGCTCGTGGTGCCTTCGGTTTCGCTTTTTTTTCATCTCCTGCATATGCTTCCATTTGGCACCACCTTTGTTCCGCTGCCGCCGCTTCTCCCGGTGCCACATCTGTTCGCAGTACTCATCCAGGCTGAAGCTGGGGCTGCTGACGAGCTGGATGTAGTCCTTGTACCTCAGCCGGGACTCTGTCAGCAAATCCCTCACCCGGCCCTCCTCGTCCTCAGTTTTCTGAGTGCTCTCCATCTGTCCATTCTCGATGACGTTTAAGTTCAGCTTCACGATGGTGTGCACAAAGGTGTGCTCCTGGGCTTTGCAGAAATAGGCTCCCGCGTCCCTTCTTTGCAAACTGCGGATCAGCAGCCCATGCTCTGTTTTAATGATCCTTTCATCAGCCTTCAGCTGTGGGGGTTGACAAAAAAAGAACACAGGAGGTGAGTCAGAATGAGGTGTGTGTCAGTGCTGTGCCGAGCTGGAGACCAGGCCTGGCGTGTGCCATCCCTACGGTGCAGCTGGGCCAGACAGCAGCAGCTCCTTCAGGGAATGAGCCCTGTTCCTAACTGTAACATCTGGATCACGGACACTCAGCAGGCAGTAGCGAAAGCCACATGCTGTACAGCTGACAGGACAAACAGCAACACTCATCACACCACAGCGCAGCGAGCGAGGCTGCCTTCTCCAAGGAAGGGGAGCTATTTACTGCCACAAATCCCATTCATTTTGTTAACTGTTCTTTTTGAGGTATCTGTAATGCACCCAAAATACCAGAGTGCTTGTATGTATCTGCAGGGCTGAGGCCCTGTTACAATGAGTATAAATACTACTACTGATTTCTAAAGTTAAATGTTGTGTTTCTGATCTTCAACCAAGTTTTACAAAAGGAAGTTGATCCTGGCATTGACTCACTGAGATGTGATTAAAAGCAGGCAATGAGGCTGGATGGATACAACAAAGTACAGTTCTTTTATTGCTAAGATCTGTGAAGAATAACTTAAGAGAAAAATAAGAATAAAAAACCCCAAAAGCCCAAACAAAAGAACAAGATTGCAAGTGAGAGCTGAAGTCTGACAGCATGGAGCTGTAATTTCATTTACGAATAGAAATATTTAAAAAAAATACAGGGTCTCACATGTTGCAAGTAAGGTGTGCCTTAGATGAATAACACTGTCAGGTAAGTTGCACATCTGGCAATCTGAAAATTATTTCCAAAATAACCTAAGTCCAAAAATAGCATCCCCCCTCTCAAAAAACCCCCAAAACAAAAACAAACCAAAAACCAGGATGGGGTACTGGGCACCTAAGTATTTTTGCAGCTGGGAAACAGAGAAGGTAAGTGACTTGCCAAAGACCATATAAAGATTAGTAGCAGAGGTGGAAGCAGAAAGCAGAGCTCTAAGTCCCGATGTCCAACACCAGCATTTCCTTTGAAAACGACACCGGTTTGTCCCAAGCTGTTCCCCCGCGGCCGTGCTGTGTTCTGCTGCCACGCAGAGGCTGCAGCACACCCAGCACCCACGGACCTGGACTGCTGCTGGAGGCAGCCTGGGCTCTGCTGGTGGCATCACTACCACGGGGGAAGACTTCAGCTCAAGGCTGGGTAGTGCGTTTGAGAAGGGGGGTCTAGGGGCAGAAAGAACCAACACAGAATCTGGAAAATTTCCCAGAGTGCACATCTGACCCTCCAGCAAACTTCAGAGGATGAAGATCAGGGAGGCATAAAGATGACTAAATTAGATTTATTCACAGTGGGTAAGCTACACACTGTTTCTTTATGTAAAAAATCTGCACACGATTCCCTCTGCTACTCCATGGGAAAAAATTTATACATACATATGATTCTCCATCTGTTATGATTCTAACTCACTAGTACTTTATCATAATAGAGTCTCTTGGAGCAAAGAGATGGATAGGATGACCTTCCAGGGCTTTTAGCTTTACTCTTTTCCAAGTTTCTATGACAATGACTTTGAAATCGTTAAAAAGTCTGAGACACCATATCAAGATCACCAGAAAAAACAATACACATAAATATAATACAATCAGATATAGAGAGAGACTTTTGTTTCCTACTGTTTCAGCTGTAACAGTCTTCAATAACATATGGATTAGACAGGTATACAGCTAAGTCATATGGATGGATGGCTATAGGCCTGTGCACTGCCACTGATACGAGGGCAGCAGAGACAAGAAATCAGCTGCTAAAAAGCAGGTCAGATTGTACCTCTGGTTGCCTGTTTCTCTGGCCAAGTAATTTTTGGCTCCCGCCCCCAGTTGTTGGTGTTGGGAGCTTTAGTTTCATTGTTTGTAAACTGTATATAAGCATGTCTACTCCGTACCCGGAGGGTGAAATGATACAAATTTCAGGAAATTCCTGGAAAATCGATTGTCCTGACAACAGGTGCTACATGAACACAAGCTACTTCTGATTTACCACATTGAGTTTAAACCAGAGAAATCACAGTCAAGCCATGAGCACATGCACAGAAGGTAACAGGAAGACAAACTAGAAAAGGTCGCTCTTCTTTTGCAGAATCCACAGCACAGGGCACTAGTCCTCAACTGGATCAGCTAGTGACACTTCACTCCAAGTAAACGTTCCTTTCTTACAGTAAAAACAGGAGCATAAAATTTATAAAAGAATCCACAAATAAGGAGCTGTAGGCAGATATATGTCTAGGGCAGGTGTTTCCTTGTGGTGCTGTGCTCCTCAGAGAGAAGCAGGAGCAGGGGCCAGGTGGAAGTGCTGGGAGGCCTGGCTCTTGCAACACAAGGAAATCCCTTTCTTCTGCCCAGGCTTCATGTCAACACGAAGATCCAAGTCTGCGAAACTGAGGGGAAGGCATGGGAAGGAGCAGCTAACTTCCAGACATTTGGGTTTCATAAGGTGCTGTGCAAAGACCAAGTTCCCACATTGTCTGAGTGAAAACAGGGCTGATGTCTCTGGGCTTGTGGCTTGATGCAATCACAGCAGCAGCATCTGCCTGCTGCTGGCTCTGCCACTATTGTAGTCTGGAGCGTCGTGACAGCTGTGCACCTCCCACCCTTGGAGGGGCTCCAGCTGGCTGTTCTGGCTGGCTGGGTGCCAGCCCAAAGTGCCCTCACTGGGGCTTCGCCACTTTTCTGTGAAAGAAAGGCAGAATGATGGCAGATCTTGACTTGGAAAGATCGCTGGACCCCCAAGTCCAGCACCCTGTTACTCGTAGCTATTTGCCATTTGTGTAACAGCTGTCACTTTCTAGTTATAAACGTGTTAACTGATGGAGCTGTCCCCCCCTTCTCCCCTGCCTTTGGATACTGCAGAGAAAAGTAAAAGTCTAAATTGGTTGTGTCCCTTAATCCCAGCCCATCGTGACTCCTATTTTTAATGAAGCAGTGTTCCTACACAATGTCCTGTGCTAACCTTGGACATTGATTTAGGGTGACTGGCACCTCCTCCTCTGTGCCTTCATTGTTCATTCCTTTCTTATCCTCTGGCAGGATAAAATTATGGCTCTGATTTCACACATATTGAGCAACACTTCATTACTGCTTTCCCCCCTCACTTCACTTTTTGGTATCCTGTTTATGTTGTTTTACCCACAGGTTCAGAACTCCTCCTGTCTTTTCTCTCTACTTTCCTCCCCACAGGGCTCTGGAGTTTCATAAACACCTGGCATTTCATTACTTGGTAGTAGATCTTTAACCTTTCACTTGAATGTTTAATGTGGTCTTTGGTTCCTGACCTATAGATGTAAAATGTATTTTATTAAATTCTGAGGAAAGTGAAAAGACTACTTAGATAAAAGAAATTTTGTTTTCATCAACTGTGGATTCACTGTTTCACCCCCCACCATGTCAAAATCAGTAACTCTTCTAAAATATTTCTGAATAGGATTTAACAATTCAGAAGTACACAGGCTTAAATTCATAAAAGCTTGCTGATGTGCTTAAATTTGAGCATACAATAAAACTCAAACATGAGAGACATAGTTTTGTTCCATAGGAAACAACTTATAAACCACAAAAAATGAAACAATTGATTACTAATAGCTCTCTTTTCTTAGAGAAGTGGGAGCAGATTTTTGACAATATTGCATCAACAAATTGTACTTTTCATCCTTCATGATAAGCGCGTAAGTTTTCCAAAAGTTACATTACCCAAATTATGGCACATGCCATAGATACTGGCAATATGTGACAAAGGGAAAAGATCCCCATGCAAATCTAACACTTGATTTTCACAGCCTGAATTTAACAATGGAGAAAAAATAAGTATTGCCAGTAATGATGGCAAATCCTTAAACAATCAGTAAGTTGGAAAACAACCAAGGATTTGAAAGTGCTGTGGCACCAGGTTAGGTCAATGCTTTTTGTCCTTTGCTAATGACGTGTTTAGATAGCTCCCTCTTTACAAATAATTCACATGTCAACTCTTTCACAGTTAAAACACTGCACCTGTCTGGGAGAAGAAAGTGGCTTCAAAGCCTGCCTTCCCTCATTAATCAACATGTGAAAAAATGTTAGAGGTAAAGCTGGACTAATCATGGGTTAGCTGCAAGCCCTGAAGAAACTGAGAGAGGGAGAAAAGAAAATGAGGAACATTTGCTGAGAATTCACATTCATCTTTGTTTTTCTATTGTTCTCTTTTTCATCCTCATCATTTGACTGGAAATAAAGATCACTCTGGGGTTTTTCTGACATTATTATTACACATGACTTTGTTTCTCTTGTATGGGAAAATAATCATTTAGCTCCAACACAGCTGTAGAGTTAATTTTTTTTAACATCTTTTTTTATTTACTAACAGCCTCAGGAAAAATGAAGAACATGTTGCTGGTACAATGTCATTATGGAAACGCATGATTCCTATTAGTTTCAAGGTGAAGTTCACTTATTATTCTGAGACTAAACTTTAAATCCCTCCATTCCTATCAACCCTCCAATATATATCCAAATCAAACCAGAAATGTCACTCAGTTCAGAGTTACTTCTCTAGTTCCCTTATGAAACTGTAAAAAATATTAGTCTTACTTAAGAAACTCAAGGTATTCGGAGAAAAAAAAGGCAATGAGTAACATAATAAAATAAAATAGTGAAAGCGTGAGAACTATTGGTAGTCCTTAGGCTGCAGAATGAATGTCTTTTTTTTTTTCTTTTCCCCAACTCTCTTGACCTCTTTGTCATTGACCTAAAGATTCCAACACTGAATTACACTGCCCTGACAGAAAGAGCTAGTTGAAATTGAGTCCTTGCTGTGTGTCCTCTACCTTATTCACCAATCACCCAACTCTTAGATTTCAGGGCTGGCACTGAATCTGTGGCCTTTTTTCATAAGATTCTGCTTGACCAGATGTTTGTAACAAAGGAAGTTGCCATCATAACGCAAAAACCTCCAGATGCAAAAATATATGGAAACTTATGTCTTGAATAAATTGAAAAAAATGCCTAAAATGTGGAATGAAACAACATTTCTTTGTTTTGATGGGGGACCTAGGTCACAATGTTGTGCCTTGCAAAATATCCTGTCCCAAAGTGGGTCCAACTCTTTTATCTACCAAAATATCAGATGGTCCTCCTTAGGTCTGGTCCATCAGGAAAACACACTCTGAGCTGTGGGGTAGGAATATGGAAAGGGTGAAAACTGCTGTAGGAGAAACTGGAATGTCCCCATGCATTTTGGTGGATTTATTTTCACCACCACGTATGAGCAGAGCAGAAAGAAGAAAGTTAAAAGTGATCTGCACCTATTCTGTCACTTTAGATCATATGGTTTGTTCTGTCCCCTGCCGCTGAGGTGGCAGCTTGGCAGATCTGGAGCCACAGGAGACTCAGGCTGAAGGGCAGCCCGGAGCAGAGGGGCTGATACTTTTCAGAGCAACGAGGTACCAAAACGAATGCCTTTGTACGGAGCCACACATTTGCTTTTTGCAGTCCTGATGCTTACTACATACATAAAATAACCCAAGGCTTTTTTTGAGAAATAACTAGTGTCTGTTTAAAGCTTCAGAGAGCTTCAGCAGTTTAAGCCACTACGAACAGATGACGTCCCCAGAGTTTTTTATGAACTCCAGGCACTGAAACACTCTCCGTCATCGCAGTGACTAACGCTGCACGCACAGGAACAAACATGATCAATTGCGTGAGCAACACCAACCACAAGAGCACTAGATATTTGACTCCTGACCTTAAAACAGCCCTAAACTACAGGAAAATGTACTCCCACTGGCAGCAAAATGACCTGGTGACAGCTTCTGTACCACAGGAGATCCTGTCCCTCCCCACAGGTTGCTCTGCCTGGAAGTCACATTCTGAACTGTGACCTTAAGGGTGAAATGTCAGGGACATCCTGCTGGGCCAAATGCTTCCCATCTAGTCTGGATTTTGCCCTTTCCCTTCCCTCAGGAAGCTGCAGTGCATGTCTGGGACAGTGCAAAGCCATCGATTTGTAAAGCCAAGTTTAAACACTTGCTGAGACATTACAGTTGCAGCCCTGGAACTAAAAGTCCGTAACCTAAGTTCCAGGTGTGTGGAGTCATTTGCAAAGCATGGTATCGTCATCACAATAAGTTACACTGCTAAGACATGCACTAAAAGAATGTACAGTGTTATTTGAGAAATCTGCTGCAGGAAGAGAGAAAGAGAGCAGAAAATATAATTGTAATGGGAAAAGTTATGGTGAGGCATTGGTTACACGAAGATCAAGCTATACATTAAATATGACCTCACTGTTTCTGTCACATATGGTATTTTTGTCAAATTGAAGTACTTTGAAAAGAAAGTCAATTACTCTGATCTTTGGATTTTCCAGGAAGGTCTCCAATCAGGTTTTTATACTGCTGAACTCATTTTCACTGGTAAGTCAAGTCAGAAAACCTGAAAACCTCAATTTCTGGGTCTGCAAATTATCAAGGGATTAACATTTTAATCATTTAACCCTTACTCCATCAAATAGGAGGAAGGATTATTCACCATCTCTATAGACCTGGTCATTCATTTAGGGATCCATACCTGAAATTAGGAATTTAACTTTAGGCATTTTAAAACATGTTATTTCTAGATTAATATAGTTATCTTAAAAAATAAACAAAAATCTTTTTTTTTTATTTCTTCTAAAAATTCTATCTACCAATATAATATATGCAAACTGAATTTGTTCAGGAGTTCAAATTCTTAGGACCCTGAAACTAACTTGGGTCAAAAGACTAGAAATTGGTATTATTAGAATTTTCTGGCAAGATTCAAACAAAACTAATAGCTATATACTGTCTTTAAAAGCAACCTGATCCTCTAATCATAAATGTGTGCATATGCATTTCTATAGGCTATTAGCTTCAGACTGAAAAAAAAAATAAAACCAACCAAAAACCCCCCAAAACCCCACAACTGACAAAATCACCCCAAGAGCTGAGGAACATGTGTTCCAACTTCTGTTTTACCAAAACTACATCACAGAGGCACTGCTGGGCACAATATGTGGCAAAAAACTATTTGCCTACTTTTAACATTCATGTTGCACAAAATCTGTGCCGATTTCTCCTTCAGATTTTCTACTAAATTTGCCTCTGAGGTTAATCCAGCCTTTTAGTGAAGATTTACTTTTCTCATGCAAACAGATGTCAGACTGTTTACACAGAGCAAGCCCAGTAAACACTGCTGTTAATGTGCAAAGATGAATTTTGTGTGCTTGCTGGGGGCTTTTAATGCCACCACCCATCTGCACACTTTCCCCAACTCCCTCTGAATGTGCACATCCTTGGCAGGCTGGGCAGTCCTGCTGTTCCAGGCCTGGGTAACTGGCATTTGGCTCAGAACAAGCAGGAAGGGCCAAGCCACGGCCACGGCAAACCTTTTGGAAATACAGAGTGTGTCAAAAAAGTGTATAGCCTTAATTTAGGCTATGCTAGACACATTAGCATGCCGTATGTTTGCTCAAAAGTTGGTTTGACCTGCAGATTGTTCTACAATCAAATAAGAAAGACAGCTCGATCTTGGTTCCATGACCTTTAGAGGCCTATCTGAACCAGTGTTTTATGAGAAAATCAACTGATAATATCTTTTTCCCTGAACTGACACAGATAAGACTCAAAAGCAGCCCTTCAAAAGAGGCTTTTAAGTCTTGAAAGTGTAATCTCTTATGATATAGAAATATTACATTCTTCACAGGGAACTGGCTCCTTTATGCCAAGTTTGTAGTTCATGGTATAGTTGCAATACATTATTTTTAAAATAATTGAGTCTTCTCCAAACTTGGCATAACTTCACATTCAGGAAAAAATAGAAAGAAAAAACAAGAAAATAAAAACAAGAACAAACATGCCCTCCCCATCCCCCAAGTCAAAAACCTGTTAACTATCTGCTTAAATTTACTGTAAAATTAGTCTTAAACACATGGTTAGAATTAAGAAAGTACTTTACTTTTTTTCCTGACCAAGTATGTGAGTGTATTTACAAACTGCTGCCTTAGGGAAGGTGAGCACAGTCTCCTGTACAGGACAGTAAAGGTAACTGCATTTCAGTAAAATGAACGACTGTAAGTCTTTAAATACACTTTTAGCTGGGTGTGCACTTCAACTGGGCTGAGAGGGTGCTTGGCCACCTCATCAGAAGGCAATATATTTTTCCACACATTGACTATAATTGAGGTTAGAGGTAGTATTTCAAACCAGTCGTCTCTTTCTTTTGGTGTTGATGCACCTGTCTAAAAATTAATTACACTTTTTTTTCCCTAGCAGAGGAAAAGCAGTTTTGTCAATCCAAAACATATGTAAGAGAAGGAGAGTAAATTAAAAGTACTGCAGTGTTACAGTCAATATACGGCCTTGTGGCATTTTGTCTTATCTGACGGAAAATCAGAAGTGTCTGGTATCCTCTAACTCTGGCTTTCTGGGCCAAGACATAACTGGGATTGCAACTTTGGGGTGACTACCATGATCACATCTCACCCAGCGGTGATCCTCTCACAGACACCTGCTCTGGCCTGCATCTCCCCAGCCTCTGGAAAGGACCAGCACATTTTCTGCACTCAGGAAGTCTCACAGGATGAATTATCACTGAGAGTGGAAGACCAGTTGTATGTTTGATCGTTCCTGTCATTTAAACTAATTTTTGTCTTGGATGAACATTTAACAAAAAAGCCTATCTAGCACCTGGGACCAGCTCCTTTCAAAGGGCAGTTCATTTCCCTTCTCCTTCCCCGTTGCCATGGTTGCCATCACAGCAGGACTTGGCCTCAGATACAAAATCAGTCATGTAAGAGAAAGGCTATGAAAACTCCTGAGGTTTGAAACTCACTCACAAACCCAGTCCAAACCAGTCCCAGTACATTGACCTTTCAGGGATGTTGGAGAGCCCCGTTGTCACTAGCTCAGAGAGAAACCATCACGAAATTGTGCAGAGGGATTGCAGTGACCTGGAGGCTTCTCCAGGGCTTCTCCATCAGTGAGGACCCCAAAGCTGCATCCCAAAGGAATTAAGGGCCATCACAAATCTTACTGCTTTCTACACCAGATGCAAGGAGCAATCCTTAACCTGACATCCCTGCATCAGAGTGCCATTTAAGAAAAAATCTCAAACTCCACTAACAAGAAAAAAAGCAAATAAAAAGCCTTTTAACCACACAGACCATTCCTTCTCTGGGGACAGATGGAGAGAAGCAGCAAGCCATACATGCAATTCTCCGCTGCACTGCTTAACATGGTAAGGGAATGCAATCAGACACTAAATAGAACTGAGATTTTATTGAAACATAGGGTTTTGAACATACTTTTACCTACAGAAGCAGACGTGTTAATTATCGGACAAAACAGCTTTGACTTTTTATCATTGATTTATATTATCTCCCTTTTTTTCTTAATAGGATGAGCATTTAAGTCAAAAAAAATATCAAAATCTGCTTATGATACAGTGCAAATGGCCTCTCTCTTCCCCACTGCATGCCCCAAATGGTGATAGCAGAATGCTATGTGATACCTAAGGTGAGGCAGGGAAAAGTAAAACATCGACTAATCCCAGTAACTCCTGCCTCTCAGTGCTCAACTGAATTCTCTGTGGAGGAAACCTGCCTTGATGACTATAACTTACCTCTTCTCGATGTTCTTCTCCAGAGCGCTGAACATACCACCTAATAGAGGCTTGCTGGGACTTAGGAGTACATTCCAGAAAAGTTGAATTAAATTCAATGCCAAAAATCACCTTTTCATCAGCAGTTTCATGACTAATGCCTGGAAAGCAAACATGGTACAGGAGATTAACCCTGACCTGCTTTTTAAAGCAATGGGAAAATAGCCTGATTCAGAACAGATGCTATAAGAGTGAGTGAATTATAAAAAAGCAAAAGGAAACTTAACTTTTAGCTTAAACTATAACTATGAGGATTTAGAGGCGGCTGCTAACCTTCCTTCAGTGCAACTGGTTTTTAAGGAGATCAATAAAATCTGTATCATGGGCTTGCTCCATTTTAAAGTTGGGGCTTTCACCTTTGAGGAATTTAAAATCTGATCTGTATTTTTCCTTTAAGTAATGCAACTACTAAACCTGAGCTAAACCTGCTGAGGTTAGATGGTATGGTCTGGTTTGTTCACCCCAAGCACTTTAAGGAGTCACAGGACTAAAGTAAACTGAAATTTGCCTCCCTTCAGTGTAACTTGAAATGCTCTGTAGTATGTTTCAGAGCAAACACTGAAGGAGCCATGAGGAGATCTGAAATATTTTCTTGGTCTTCTGTAAATCTGAGCAAATAATTTCTAATCTCTGCATCTTCATTTTTCTTTCTTGTCTGTCTTATGTGTGTCTTATCTGCCTTAGGAACAGACTAAAGCTGTTTCTTATGCCCTGTGAATAGCAGAAAGGAAGGTGAAAGCAGTGGTGCCTCCTGACTTAAAAGTTAGCTCCATGTCAAAATTAGAACAATTTTGTAAGGCTTTCAATGTAACAAGTATGTATATGAGATCTACAGCAATTCAAATTCTCTGCATTGTTTCCCTGTGTCACTAAGATTTCAGGAGAGCCAAACAACTTCATGCAGCCAATGAGGGTTCTCTCTGGGAGAGAACCTCACACAGTGGAGCACTGAATTTAAGTAAGTTTGGGGAACAAAATACTACTAATTATCACAAATGGCCTGAATAAGCCAAGAGCCTGGAGTGACACAGGTCAGCTTCATCGGCTTACGGTACAGAGGAGTCACCCCCAGGTGGATAAAACTGCTGTTGGTGGCACTATGTCAGGGCAAAGAATTAATACCAATTTCTGTGCTACGAGCTTTTAGATTTGTCTACTAAAGCTAACTCTTCCAGTATCTCTTTATCCTTCCAGGAAAATGTGACACTGTCAGCCTTTCTTCTAGGGTTTCTATAACCTTGAGCTGTGTACAGTCTCAGATATCAGTGTTTGGAGAGTCATGGCAAGCAGCAAGCAAGGAAATTCTGGCCCTTGGGATGAACAGGAGTTTTGTCATTGACTTTGACTGAAACAAGATCTTACACTGACTTTTTAACTATGTCTGCAAGCACACATGTACAGTCAGAGCCCTCTAGACTCTGCAACAGACTTCAGGCTTTGATCCTGTGGCAAGCAGCTCTGATTTCTGCACTGCCTCCCACTGAGGGCTGCAGCAGGCACCCAGCACCGTAGCGGCACAGAATAACCAGAGATCAATGGAAAGGGATGGCTTGTCCTGAAGCCAGTGCTCAACGTGGTGATACAATCAATACTGTTTTGTCTGGATTGTTCACTTTAATAAGCAGCTAGAAGAACCCCAGACAAAGCCATGCCTGGGTTTGAATGCTATTCATTTATTTTACGCTGCCACAGAGATTGCTGTGCAACCGCAGGGTTTCACACTGACAGGGCTCGCTGAGAGAGAAGAGCTGCAGATGCCAGAGGAGCAGCCAGACCCTTTGGCATCTGAAAAGATGGTGTGGGAAAGGGAGGGGGAAGCCAGCAGGGAGAAGGAGGTAGGTTCTTGTTAATAACAGGAGTGTTTAAGTAGCTGTGGGAAGGGGAAGGGGCTGGTTTGGCAGCTGCAGCTCAGCCTTGGGACTTGTGCCAAGTGGCAAAGAAGAGATGGCATGTTCCCCACTCACCCCTGCAAGCTTCCTGGTGGGATTTGCTGCCCTGTTTCTGGATGGAACATCACGCATATCCCATTAGCTACCTTCAGGGACATGTGATGTTTTGGTGCCAGGGGCACATCTCCCTGCCCAGTGTGAGTGCTGAGGAGGGTTGCCCATAAGGGATGCAAGGGTGATATCCCACGCTGGCTGTCTTTTACCAGCTCCAGCTCTGAAAATCTAACTGTGGGAGGGGTAATGGATACGAAGTGTGGGAAAGGCAACTGTTCTGTTGAGCTTAGCAAGTTTTTGGAGATGGAGACACTCACAGCAAAATCTGCTGTCTAAGTGACAAAGGAGCAAGAAAGGTGAAAAATACTCACTGTCTTCCACATCCCAGCACTGAGCAACTGGGTCTCCATACTTGACATCCTGCCTTCTGGCTCGCCTATGGGAAGAGCATGCAAACTTGTAACACTTCAGACATAATTGCTGGAATGCAACAACAAAATACAGAGGGGCTCAGCAGATGTGGACTTGCATCAATCCCACCCTACTGCTGACAATTACAGTCTTAACTAAAACCAGCCTCACCCTCAAAGCAGCATGTGGCCTAGAGAGATTTGTACAATTGACATCAAGAGAAGAGCCTGTGATTTGGGAAAACCACTGAGAGGAGAAGGAGAAAAAGCAAGAGAAAAATATATGCCTAAAATAAAGAGTGTATAACACAATGACAGAAAGAGGGTCTAAACTTGCTTTAGGAGCCTGGGTCTCCTGGTGGGGTGGACTGTGTTGCAAATACCTAAAAACATTTCATGTTGTAGATCATGAAAAAGATGTGAAGTTCAACAGGTATTCAAAACTGAGCTCAGTATAAGCCCAAGGTTATACTGACTAGTAAATCACTTACAAAAACAAAGAGAGAAAAGCATGCATTTTAGTTTGTTAACAAACAAGTGACAAATCTGGTTATCTTTCATCTTTAAGGACAGAACAAACATAATACAATGGCCTCAGATGATCTACTAACTTGCCTGCCAATCTCTGGGTGTGCTACATGAACTCACCGTGATTTACTGTCATTTCAATGTAATAGCACTAAAAAAAAAGTAAGTTCTTCCTCTGTGTGAGACTGCATTTACCTCCCAAGAGCTACAAAAAAATGGAAACTTTTTCAATTTTTCAGTAGAAGAGCTGGAGACCCAGGAAAGAACTGGTTCTTTTCCCATGAGCAGCAGCAGTGGGACCTCCCGTGTGCAGAGTGATGGCTCTGAAGGAGAGCAAGTTGCCAAGGCTGATCTGTCCACCGAGCAAAAGCTGTAAGCACAGCCTTCAGCACAGAAGGAAAACATTCAGTAACTGATCTACTGCAGGATTCCCAGGGCCAGTCACCTATCCTTTGTTTTGGAGCCATGGACTTTTGGCCTTGCCTCCAAACTGCACATCTGTTAAAAAGCACGGACCATCGATCTCCGTGTCCCAGCCCACCTCAGACTTCAGCAGGCCCCATGTGTCACTAACTTTGCAGTGAGCCTGAACACTCACTTTTCTCCTTTCCTTTATGCTTCTCTGAATTTCGTTTGCTTTGGCTATGAGGGAGAACACATAAAGTTCCCTGACACCATGACATGATAACTCACGAGTCATTAATTTCAATGGCTCAGGACCCAGCCCTGTGACCCCTAAAGTAGAAAGCACCATTCCAGAGCCTGAGCTCTGACTGCAACCTCACTGCAGGAATTACTGTCAGAAGGACTTTGTCCAAGGGGGAATGAAGAGGCTGTGAAGGACTCTGGCTCCAGCTAAATCAGCCAAAGACTTCAGGAGACACATCCAGCATCTTAGGCACTGCACTGCTAGACCCTGCAGTGTGCTCTGCCTCCATCCAGATCCAAGGTGCTGTCCTAGCTGGTGGGAACAGAAAATTCAGATGAAGCTTCTTTCACTGTGGAAAGACTGCTACCAATGTGGTCAAATCATGGTACTTAAATCTCTGTCTCCCCCTCATGGCTAGACCACAAATACAATTGTTGGGTTAGGTCAGGGAATTAAATATATTTTATTATTGACCACTCTGGAATACCATGTTAAACTCTGCTTTCTAACTACTATGAAAAAGTCAGAAGCTTAAGAGAGGCTCTTGCATCACTCGGGCAGAGTCAGTCACAACCTGGACCTCCATGTGAGCATCTTGTGCCATAAAGCATTCAGCATAAAAAAGGAAAGTGATGGATTTATGATGTTAGCAGCAGTAGCCAAGTTACTGTCACACACACTTAAACAAAGCTATGTTGTCTTCACAGCTCTTCGAGCAGAAATGTGAAACATGGCCAGAGTATGATCACATTTTAAGGCAAATGATATGCTAAGTAAAAAGGCAACAAGTTATGAATTGGAATATCTAAAATTCTCGCAAGCAGGAAGATTTTTTACAGCACGTTGTATTTTTTTCTTACCTTTTAGAAGTGGGGGCATATCTGGAACAAGAGTTTCCATCCCAGGCACAGTATGGGTCTCTGGCAAGGCAGCAGTCTGCACAAGCCTTCCCATACGTGTGACATCTGTGCAGAGAGAGCTGAACCAATCCATCCCTGGAACCAATGTACAATTGTTGCTGCAAATCAGGCAAAGCGAATTAATTAGGAGTGTTCTCCAAGTAGCCAGTGTAACAAGTTCCCTTCTTCAGTGGCACAGTTGCAGACTTTTAACTTTATCCCAGATTTTATAAAACAAGGGAAAATTCCTCCTTTAGTGTAAAATGTTTCTCAGGGCTCAGTGTGAAGTGATCAGTGCCCATCCATCCCAACAACATAGCAGAGAGGAAAAGGGGCTGCAGTCCTGGAAAGACACCAGCACTCAACACCCTCACACCTTTACATTTGTGAGGTAGGAAAAAATCAGAAGCAAACCACAGAAAGAATGGCTTAGTAACACGTTTAGAAACGAGGGGCTGGACAGTCATGATGTTAGCAGTCTGGGAACTAGGGGTGACCTTGTGTGAATAAACCTCATCTTCTGATTCCGATCCTGAGGTAGGCCGGGATTATGTTACTCCCTTCTCCCCAAGGCGTGAGTGGACTGCCTGTGGAGCCAAGGGTGGTCCAAGCTGGAGCTGGCTCGTGCAACACTTCCATCTGGCCTGCCACCTTTTTCATGGGAGATGGGACCCAGCTGTGCTGTGCGTGCCTGAAAGGCAAAATCCCTCCTCCTGTGTGAGGGAGCTGTGGTGTGCCAGAGCTGCTCTGGCCACTGCAGTGGGTCAGGAAGGGGTGGCTCTGGTGTCATGCTGCCACCTGAACGTGCACAGAGCCATCGCAGAGCTGGAGCTGCCATAAAATCCTTTCCCATCAGGAGATTCCACACCGGGACCGGCCTCTGTGCTGCCAGGCTTGGACCACCCAGACTCAGGCTGTAGTTTCAGAGGAGGGGGACTGGTTGTGTGCACACAACTTTTAGCACAGTGAGGCCCTGATCTCTCCTGACTACTAATAAAAATAAAAACAATCACAGTAATAATAATTTATTACTGGATTGTAAAGAGACAAGTATTTCTGGAGGCCAGAAAAAGAATGTGCATTGGCTTCACTTACAAATCCCACTACCATATGACTAAAGGTTTGTTTCCCTGAATAATTACCAGCCTGGGTACACAAATTACTGTTTGTAAGCAAACAGGAATTAGGCAGGCAAACAATTTCAAACATATCTCCTTCCTTCCAGTTACACTTTAAGAGCCATCCATGGAAAGTTTGACCACTAAGCAACAGGCATCACCTGAAAATAGGTGTTCAGTGCACCCCATATCCTCCAGTAATTAAACAAGCTTGTGATTACCTGCTTCTGAGAAATCTCCATGGTTGAGATGAACGAAGGATGCTGAAAAATAAATTAGCAAGGCGCATTAGTTTACAACATTCCCTGTTCTTAGTGAAAAAGAGAGCAGGACTTAACACACAAAAGCAAATAAAATTACAGGTTCATTGTAGGAAAAAAAAAACCCAACAGAAAATCACAAAATTCAAGCTTCCACAAAGAACTCCCATAAATTTCCCCAGTTGGAAGGAGGGAATTAGATTTAATTCTCAGAGTTTGCCATCTGCCCCATCCTGGGCAATGAGCCTTCACATCAACTTCAGTTTGTATTAAGCACTATTTGAAAGGCTTATTTGCCATTCAAAGGATACAGGGGCAGATCCCCTGCACCAGGATGTAGGCTATGGCTATGAGAGACCGTGAAATTTTTGCCCATGACTGATGTAAGAACAGCACAAAGCTCAGGGTATTATCTATCACCCAACAGAAGATTAACCTAAGCCTATTGTTTAATATTAATGCAGTTTGAGGGAATAAGGTATGTTTTTTCAGCCATTACCCCTTCAATTTTCTAGATCCAAAACCACAGAGGTAGCAGTTATAAATGTTACCAATAAAAACGTGAAGGAATGTCTGCTGAGTAGAAAAAAAATGACCTCTTTTTTGTTTTCAATATGATATGGCACATTTTCCCTTGACGTTATGTTTTAAGAATGCAGCAAATTGGTGCACATACTGGAACTGCTCATTATTTGGCAGGTCACTGAGTAATCTTGGTATTTTCTGAGTGATATTTATAATTGGTGTCCAAGACAGTGGAAAGAAGACATAGAGATCCTTTAAATCAAAGTTTCATCATACACATGACATATCAAAAGGCATATGGAGAAATGAACTCTGAAATAATTGTTAATGATCTGGTGCTTATACTTGGAAAGGTCCCAAATTCATTTATTCAGTATGGACAACAATTTGGGCTGTACAGCACATAGGAGAGAGGATGTGTAAGGAAGTGATCAAAATGCCATGGATGCAGACAAACTTTGATGAACAGCAAAGTGAAAACTGAAGAAGAGCTATGGAGCATGAGAAGAAGGCAAAGTGAGAATGCAAAAAACTAAGAAGAAACTAATAAATAGAAAAGAAACTAAGTACAAAAGACAAAGGCTTCCCTTTTTCTGATGTAAAAATATGTTGATTTCAGCTCCCTCACCAGCACCGAAGTTAATCTGAAATTGTGCCTGTGCAACAAAAAGAATCTTGGGCTTTTTACAAGCTGTACTTATGAATAGTCATTGGTGTTAGCAGGGTTCCAGTTACAGAATAACCAAATCAAAATGGTCAAAAATACTGAGTCAGCCTTCACCAATATATTAAAACACACTGATAATCAAAACTACCTTCTTTTTTATTTTCCTGAAAGTTTCAATTCCTAATGTTGTTATTTTAAAGCATTTCTCTGAACCCATGGAATCTTGTGTGTTTGTTTTTTAAAAAATATAATTATACCTAGAATACTCCCAAAGCCAACTGGGCCATAGAAAATTTTACATTAAAAATACAATACTACTAGTTTAATATGTATAAATAATAAAAAATGTGGGTTCATAGTAAGATTTCAAACTAGAACAAAGCAGGATAAATGAGACTGTCTGTGCGTTTGAAAAATCACGGTCCATTTGGTTTTGGACATTTTTCAACTGACTTGCCCAAGGAACACCAAGGCATTTAAAAATTTACATAGTGTCCCTCTGGAAACTTGAATGAGTTCCAGTAAACAAACAACCAGACAGACAAAGCCAGTTTGGGCAATGAAGTCCCCTGAATAATATTTAATTGATGTTGTGGCTATTAATGCTTACCTTGAATATCTGCAGCTCTTCCAGGACCACCTCCTCCTTAGTCCACTTCTCCTTGGTGATGCTCACAACTTTCAGGACTGTGCCGACGTCTGAAACAAAGGTCCCTCACGTGAAACTCAAGGTATGGTTCAGTGTGCCTGGGCCACTCCATTTCCTGCCCCAGATAAAGCTCATCCATCAGGGATGTGGCTTTCCAGCCCCATCTCTCCCTAAGCATCTCCTGTTGCCTGCAGAGCTCTCTCCATGCAGAGCATTCATGGCTTTGCTGCGTGGCCGAGCCAACACAGCCCAAGCTGCTCCTGGCAGGGACACGCCAGCTCTCCTGCTGCACAAACACACACCAACACACACCAACACATCCACACTGCTCCTGACAGGGACGGGCCAGCTCTCCTGCTGCACAAACACACACCAACACACACCTACACATCCACACTGCTCCTGGCAGGGACAGGCCAGCTCTCCTGCTGCACAAACACACACCAACACACACCAACACATCCACACTGCTCCTGACAGGGACGGGCCAGCTCTCCTGCTGCACAAACACACACCAACACACACCTACACATCCACACTGCTCCTGGCAGGGACAGGCCAGCTCTCCTGCTGCACAGACACCAACACACACCTACACATCCACACTGCTCCTGGCAGGGACAGGCCAGCTCTCCTGCTGCACAAACACACCAACACACACCAGCACGTCCACGCTGCCAGCTACAAGTGTCTGCACATTTCCCTGAGCCAGAAGCGTGGCCCATTCGACCCCAAAGAGAGCCAGCTCAGGGGACTAAATTGGTAGAAAACTATTTCCTCTTTTTTACAGAGCTAATTTGCCTCCAGTATAGCTCCTTAATCAGAAGTAAGCTTCATTTTAATGCAAGGAGTTAAGCAACACACTTTTTTAATTTATTCTTTCATTTAAGGAAATTTTTGGAAAAAAACTCCATTCAGCATCAAAATTTTAATCTAATCATTACTTCTGTAGAGTCATTTAGAGAATTTTTAAAAGTTAAATCTATTCA
Source organism: Pomatostomus ruficeps (assembly GCA_013400735.1). Taxonomy (NCBI): domain Eukaryota; kingdom Metazoa; phylum Chordata; class Aves; order Passeriformes; family Timaliidae; genus Pomatostomus; species Pomatostomus ruficeps. Next base: position 62,260 of record VYZT01023001.1, on the reverse strand, counting down.
TCATTTTTAACCTGAATTCCTGCTTGGTGAAAAAAAAAATAGCTGCTCATTTCATTTCAGACCATTACACATTAGTGAACCTTGAATGGCCTTAAAAAGAACTCAGGAATTGCTCAGGGGAAGTGGGCTGGGTGCTGAGATGTGGAAATGACACAGTGCAGCTTAGTCCTAAGCTCTGCGCATAGTATTGAAATAATGAAAAATAATACATTATAAGGGAAGGAATAAGATTTTCATTCTTCTTTTCCCAAACTACTGAAGTTCATATTACCAATCAAAGCCAAATTACTACAGTTTGCCTTAGGTATTAGAGCTTTTTTTCAGAGTTTGTTTGACATAATTGCCAAAGCCTGTGTACAGTTGGTTGGACAAAGCCTGCACATGTACAAGTTGCTTGTGTACATTCAAACATAAAATAAGACACTGATCTCCTGCTCAGAATCTCCTGGGTTATTTGTTATATCCTTATTGAGTCTCTCTATATAATTGAAATTTTATCTTTGAGTTCATTTTTTTTTCCTTACAATGAGTTTAGAGGATAAAATAGAACAACACCATGCACTTACAAAAACCTCACTTTTAAGGAAGGCATTGCAGGAAAAGAAATGTCTGCATATTATGGAGTGCCATCTAGTGACTTCATGGTACTTGCTGGCCTTGACACCTCTAAACCTGACTATTTACACTTGAAGTGTTTTTCTTAGTGTCAGGTAGGAACAGTTAACCTGGGAATATTCGAGTTGCTGGTCTCTCAATATAATTTTATTTCTATGAAAAACTTTATAATGGAGCCACTAAGAGAGTATTTGCCACATTTTTGCAAGTGATCTCATCTTCTCAGACAGCTAAATTTCAAGTTACTTTTTCTCACTCTTATCAGAAGAAAAGTAAGTTGTAGTGAGCACTCCCAAATCCCAGGCATCACACAGTTTGGGAATGAGTTCCTTTTCCTTTGCTTACTATATTAAATATTGCTCCCAGAAAGCAACAAGGATTTTCCATCATCATGGCTAAAGCTTATTCCCAGCCTCCTCAGCCAGCAGGGGAGAAAATAACAGTTTATTGATAATTTTTTATGAAACTGTGCTTTTTTCTCTGACGTCACTGTATTAACATGGGATCACAGAGGGTCTGTGACATTGTCTTTTTTTGGAAAATAAGAACTGTGAAGTGGATTTTGCTGAAAGACATAAACGGTCCAAGAAAGAGACTACCTATGGACTCCTGTGTGTGATAAGACAGATAGAAAACTCTTCAAGGCTCAGACAACCCACTCTTTGTAAGAAACAATGCTCTGTGACAATTCACTCCTTTCCTCTAATTACTTCAGAATATCCACACAAATTGTACTATGACACAAAATTTGCCAGATAAAATGCTGTGCAACCCAACAGCACTAGGATTCAAAATGAAACCTAAACTTCCCTGCAGCTCACAGAAGTAGTTCATCCACTGTCCTTGGATAAACCTTGTCACCTCCATGTACCTCACTTTCACGTCCTCTGAGATGGGGATAATGGCAGTGACCTCCTTACTAAAGAAGCACTGAGATCTACCAGTGAAAAGCGCAGAATGATGAGAGAATGTTGAATTTAGGAATAAGAACAAAACCACCAGTGGAATGATGTGGTAGATTATTACTTCAGAAAGGTTATGAACAGGTATATTAATATTCCTTAACATATCTTGCTGTTGGGCGGTTCATCCAGTGATTCTAAATTTAATTACTATGGGAAAACCAGGCCTTTTCCTTAAGGCATTTATCTATTATAAAAATGTAAACAGATACATAATTATCCATAGAAAAATGGCAAAGCATTTTTTTCCCTGATGGAGTAGTTTAACCTCTCTCTGTTCAATTCGGGTTGTCACATTTGGAGCTATCATGTTGCTAATTTATATCTTTAAAATTAGTTGAGTGGAATTGTTGCCTTAGGCTCAATCTGAAATACTTCTTAACTGTTCAGCAATGCATGAGATAAAATGCTGAAGCACCATGTCACTACCAATAATAGGAAGTACTCCTTGAAGCTATGAAGGTAATTTTAATGTCTTTTAATAATTTTATTGATGTGCCTCCAGCAGGAAGCCAGACTACCATGTAATGTAAAGATAGGTACTGAGTAGTACTTGGAGGATAAAACGTCCAAGTACTCTGACCCCTAAATGGTTTATCCCCTAGGCACCAGGAGGCATTAAAATCTCAGCAGTAGTAATACCTTGAACTGACGAATTAATTTAATTTAAGCACTTGCATGAAGACCTGGAACCAAATCAAGGGACACCTTCATGCTTTCTGAAGCTGCATGCATAGGAGAAAGATGTTAATCTAGACGTTTATTCAGGTTTATTCAGGACCTACTGGACTAGATGTGTGATTTGTGCAGAGCAGAAGTTGCCTCTCATACCTGTTCCTAGGAAAATGACATCGTACTGCCCGTCCTCTGCCATGACGTGGTCCACCACAATCTGAGTGAGCCGATAATCCACGTTGATGCGAGTGAACACCGGTGCTCCCGTCACCGGGTAAACTGACTTGTACATCAGCGGGTGCCGCCGAATGAAGCTAATGACTTCATCAGGAAAGTCTCTGGTGGACTTTATGAGCGGATCGTACGTTTTGCTTGGACACTGAACAAGAGGGAACAAGATGAGAGGAGTTTTAGGAAAGAAGTACAAGTAGAAATCAAGTTCTCCAAGAGAATATTTGTAAAGACAGTAAAGCAATAAATCATATTTTCAGTGATTCCCAAAGCATCACTTGGTCACCAATACTTCATTTTTTGAAAGAAATGCTTTCAAACCAGAGAAATTCTCATGATTAAACTCTCTGTATGGGTGCAGTGAATTCCACCTCCTCGTTCCCTGCCCCTCTCACAGGCAAAATATCACGTTTGGTGTTTTACACAGACACGGAAAGTGAGACCGGAGGGAAGGCGACTTCTCGTGCTCTGTAGCTTTCAATGGCAGCAGCAAAGTTAAATTTGCCACAGGCTGCCCGGAGCAGAGCAGGTACTGGAGCAGGGGCTGCCAACAGCAAGCCTGGGCTGCCCTCCCGTGGCTGCTGCAGGAGGAGTTCACGCACTCAAAGTGCAGCACCTCAACGTTTTTCTGCTTTTAGTATTTGTTCCTTTTACCACGTCTGTTTCTGCCTGTACATGGCCTGAAATCAGAGGCCATAGCTTTTCCCTTTATATGGCCTGAAATCAATTCATTTTCAGTGACCTGTACCTCCTACACATCACATCTATTTTTTTCTAAAAAAGAGGTGTATTCTCCAGATGCCAGACAATCCCTGAGGCTCATTATTTCTCAAAACTGACTTCCTTACTCATTCACAGAGTTGACGCTCTTGACCAGGTCCACAGCTCTCAGCTGCTGCAGCCTCCTTTTCTCTAGCTTTTAACAGCACAGTCTCATCCTCTTCTGGTCCAGGTAACTGCTAAAGCATTTGGTCCTTCAGACACATGCTGGGGTTCACTCCCACCTCTATTAGGCCTGTCCTGACAAACTGGTCACTCCAGCTGCTTCTTTGGCTTACACAAAGTTGGTTCTCACACATCTTGCTGGAATATCACCCACAAACCTACCTTGTCAACCTCCATCAGATTTTTCCCTTCTGTGCCTTTTGGGGAGAGCCCAAATATGTATCTGCAAGGTGTTTCATTTTGGTGACCCATGATCTCTCATGCTCACCCAGCTCTGCTTTCCATCCCACAGCTATTTGCATCACTCTTCTGTCCCTTCTTTTACAATTACTCTCAAATCCAAGTCTGAGAAAACTTCTGTTTTGAGTCTGGAGGCATTTTGATGTGTTACTGGGAAACTATAACCCTGGATAAGATGTACTGGACACATTATTCCTGTCGGTGACAACCTTTCACATAAAAACGATGCATTGTTTCTTTTTTAATCGTTTTTAACGCGGTAATCCCTGTGTTTACTGCCAGGTGGCGCTCTAACACAGCCCGTGAAGAAAGAAACGTGCTCAGGTAATGCCTCTGTACTCTATCAAGAGAAAGTTAAGATTTGTGGTGAAGTTGCTCTAGAGTCCTCCTTCATAGCAATTTTTGACAGAAAAGACTTCAGCTCACATTCCCAACTATCCAGCTGGATGTGTGTTGAACCTATGGTGCCAGTTAAGGACCTGTGGTTAGGATTTATTTCTCTATGTAAGGTAGAATAGCATCTAAACACAACTTTCTGGCTGAGAAAAGCTTCACAAAAGTATCTGAGACTCTCTGTATATTCAGAAACAAAACAGGCCAGTGAAGGACAGACCAGCTGATAGTATAGATCCACATCTATGGCCACATCTGAAATGTCCCTTGGGATCAATTCCTGCTCTGCCTTGAATCCCTAACACTGCCACAGCACTGCCACAGGGAAGGTGCCACTTGGAGCATGCCTAAACTATGGCAAAGCCCATCTGAAAATTAAACAAAAGAGTGACCAGCGGTCTGCACTTGAACCTGACCTCTGGTTTTAGTTAACAGAGCTGTAGCCCCAGTGATCTAAGAGTCTGTAGCCTATTTCCATTCCTTGCTTGAACTGAATTTTATGGCTATCTAGAGAGATAACAGACTTTGTGCAAGTGTCCACTTGCTTAGTGTTGTTTCAATCTATGAGAGTTAAACCTCTGCATCCCCATCTTCATAAAGGATCTGAAATAGTTTATTGAAAAATGTCTTAAGCCCCTGGATCACCTAATAGCTTTTGACAACTTCCCCATGGACAGTAAACCTGTGCTAATTTGAATTAAGATAAATTCCATCACAGAGTCATTTTTGTTTCACTGTGCAATTCCATTTATGGCTGTGAAAGAACAGACAAGAAAAAATAAAAAAGGTTTGTATTGTTCTGTGATAACCACCCAAAAGATACTCCTTGAAGATACAGTCAATTTCAAGTAAAAAAGCAGAAAAGAAAAGTCCAATTCCACTGGGAACACATTGCAGGGAGCTGTCCCTAGCGGGGTTGTGCCAGCAGTCCTGTAGGAACTTCCCCCTCTGGCTTGCTGGGTGTCATCTCCCACATTGTATTTTCTGCTGGGATTTTACAAAGTCTTTGCAAGGTTACAGCCTTGAGGTGGGCTGTATTCAGCTTGGCTTTTGAAGACAACAGTATCAGTAGAATAATTTCACAAAGAAATATGGCTTTGGGACAAAAAACAGATTTTGAGATAAATAAAAAGATGTTTACTTTTAGAAGTGTTGAACAAAAGTTTGTTGGGATAAATAGAGAGAAACAAGTGATGACTTTGTCTTTGGATCAAAGTTTTGCATTAATTTATTCTGAACAGGATCAGAAACAAATACACTTCTTTGACTTCCCAACCATGCAATAATTCTCTTCCCCTTCATGGTGGACTAGAGGTTGATTTTGCCCTGTGTGTCCCTTTTCTGTGGTTCGTGTTCTCACTCACTACTCCAAGTTACTGTCTGCATCGACTGGAAATTTGCTGACTGCTCACCTATTAACAACTCGATTCCAGAAGCCCATTTCTATGTGAAAAATGGGAGTTGCCTCTTTGGTCTGAAAGATCTCATAGATTTTTGCCAAAAATGCATCGACAGAGGAAGATGACAGCAGTGAGATCACTTACTAAAAACCACTGGGATGAAACTTCTGACAATATGGAACTATAGAGCTGCTAGGGCAATCCCAAAGGCCCAAGCCCCCTGCCATGCAGGATACAGGGAAATCTTTTGCCAGCTTGCAAAGTTAATTAAGTGGAAACAAGGACTAAGGATTTGATCCAGAGATCTGCTTGAGTCAACAGGGCCTTTTCCAATTACTTCAGTGGGCTTTGGATCCTGTCCTAAGACAGCATGACCACCAAGAACAGCTGGGCCGGTATGACCCTGTTATGCTTGGTCAAGGGAGTTCCTTCCAGAGGCGTCACTCACTGTGGCATGATGGATGGAACAGGGGAATGAGAAAGTCATTTTGGCCACCCTTTGGCAAAGTTCTCAGGCAGTTGTTTAAAGCTGAGTCCACCCATCATTGCAGAACAATTCCTGCAGGCTTATGCTTCCTTTCCTAGCAATCAGTAGGATGTAGGATGGTCAAGTCAGGGAGTGGAACAACCTTTCGTGTCTGAAAATGTGAGTTCACATCCTGCTGCAGGTCTCATGATAGCAATGCCCGTGTTCTCTGCCCAGTTCAGAGTTCATTTATTCACATCATCAGCACCAGATGCTGTCTCAGATATGTGACATCTCCCACTGAGGACAGCAAGAGACTGGCTTTTATATCAAATGCCACAGAAGTGGGTTGGCAGAGTAGTTTCATGTGGACTACAAGAGAATCTGGCTTCATAAAAGTTCTCATGACACAATCACTGTGCCCTCTCAGCACCTTCAGCTTTTGCTGCAGGGTGGGATTCATCTCACCTGACTTAGATTCTTATCTTGGCTGCATGTGAACTGCACAGAGGGGGTGCCCATCTTTCTCTTTCTGATAGAGAATTTTAAACAAGCAGCTCAGATTTGATGCTTTTCTTCTAGGTAGCTCATATCAAACAAAATCAGTCACATTAAATCAGTCAAGTTAGTACCACTAGATAAGAATTTTGCAAGAAAGCTGTTCACCATATAATCTATTCTTCTGAGGTTGCTTAGGCCTTTGCTGCCATGAGTGAAAACTTGATAAAAATATGTGTCAAGAAATGAAACAAAATAAAACAACCACCCAAAATAAACAAACAAACACCCCCAAACCCAAGAGAAGCAGAGTTGGAAGTGCTAAGGGCATCTCTATTCAACTGCTGTATAAACTCTGTGGCACAATCTTTAGAAGGATCAATACTTACTTAAGTGTGAGCTCAGTTTGACAATAATCACTCTGGACTCAGTCCCGATCCCAGGTGATCCACGAAGATGCCTTCTATTCCCTCACCTGTTATTTGTATCCAAACGTGGTCACAAGGTGTAAGTTAAAGCTAATCTTTCTCAAATAAAAGCAAATACACACTAAATTAACACCACCACACATATGTAAGCTTTTCTCCTTTTTTGCGCTTGTCTTATTAAATTTGCAGCTTAGCAGAGTGCTGGATGTGTGGATCTCACACAATGCTGAGACATACAGTGTGACTGTGTTAACATTATGTGGGAAACGTGGCCAAGATTTTCAAAAGCTGGTGCCAGAAGCTGGGCTCCTAAATAAACCTGCAATTTGCCAAACTGAATCACACCATCCAGTGAACTCAGTAAGAGCTGCTGGATCTAGCACCTATTAAAATGGTGGCAATTATTTGGTAATCTAGCTCTAAGGTATGTAAACACATACCCTTTTCATTAATGATGCATCTGCAGTTAAGCAGTGCTGATGACTACTGAGAAACTAGAAAGAGAGTATTGTTCCCTGGGAACTTCAAAAGGCTTTCTACTACAAGCGTGTTGAAAATCTCAGTTCAAAAGTGTCTTGTCACATGTATCCTGAGACCCATTTACCACTGAGACTCAAGCACCCACAGGGTAGGGCAGGTTGATCATATTGAGTGCAGTAAGCATCTGCTTGCTCTTATAATGTCCAGGCTGGAAATTTTTATGCATTTCACAAGAAGTGAGAACCATGCCAGCAAGTCACTCTTGTGAGTATTTGAAGTATCCAGTATGCAACATGAAAGAGTGAAATATTTCTTAAACCTCTCCCGATCAGGGAATTAGATATCTTAGTCTGGGCTTCCCTCCTAGGGGAGGTGTTTCTTGTCCTGGGGACTCCTTGCTCCTTCCTGTTGGAGGTGTTTTACTTTTCATAGGTTAATTACCTCTCATCTTAGCCAAAACAACTAAGTGTAAAGTCTTACAGACTCTAAAATTTAAAGTTCCCTTATCACTGATTCATCAAGCAAAATGCAGATAAAATAAAGAAACTACCTTCAGCCTCTCATTTCTGTGTTAAATGGGGGCATCCAACACAGCCAATGCACTGAACTCTGTAGAGTTTATAAAGAAATACAAAAGCTACATCCTGAGGGGTTAAGATCCAACACTGAGGATTGGTGTGAGCTGCCAAGATGCCCAGAAGTACTTTAAAAATGGGGTAGTCATAGACTTATGATCTTCTGTGGATTAGATGCCAGCTGAGAGATTACTCAGGGCACAGGCACTTATGTGCCACTGGAGGTTCAACCATAAGGCATTCTGAAGGTGAAACTTGGGTTCCTGAGAGGCCTAAATACTGTGTGGCTTCTTTTCTGTAGACTGATCAGAGCTGCACAATGCATTTTGTACTTGGACATGCCTGCAAAAACCCTTCATGCTTCTCTACAAGATGAGTGAGAGGTGCCAGAAGGACTGAACACTCAGAAGGGAGACTTTCATCGCAACCTTGCAGCACTGAGCCTGGAAGAGGGTAGGGCTGTGGGGAACAAATCAGGTTTGTAGGAGACAAAGAATGCCAATTTGAAATGGAATCAAACTCACTCTTCCCCCGAAACAAAAGGTACAAACAAAAAACTGAAGTCCCCTATTATGTTTGTCTTAATGGTTTGTATCCCACTGCTTGTGCAAGATTTGTTCTTGTGTTTGTCTTGAGCACTTTGTATTGCTTTTCCATTTAATACACCTGTGCTGTTGATGGAAAAAGCTGAGAAAATTGAGCATTAATCTGAGGCTCACTGAGCTGAGACCAGCTGTGTGAGTGAACTTGACTTCGCAGGTGGCACTTTGCAATTCTCTGCTGACCTCTGCCATGAGGGAAGGTGACAGGGTTTGCAGCATTTCAAAGGGCTGTTATGAACAGCAAGGTGACTCATGCTGGGGAAAACAGGTTGGTAAGTAACAGGAGGTGTAGGAGGCTTTCTGAGGAAAATAAACCCATAAAGCAAAACATTTCACTTAATTAAGCAGCCCCATTTTACAGTAGGGAGATCAAAGGAGCGAGGAACTGGAGAAGCAAAGAATGCAGTCTGTCCCATAAAAGACAGGTGAAAGGGGAAGATAAGTCTAAAAATAACAAGGGAAACCTGTGCAACCCTCAATGTTTTATGAACAAGCTTATTAAAGCAGCAAAACTAACCAGAAGGGAGGACAGGGGAGGCTTTCTGGCAGACAGTATTTCTCTGTGGCACAGTCAAGTCCCAATGGGATGGACACCACATCCTCATCAGCCGACACACTGGATTACCAGAAGAAATAAAGGAAGGGGTTTCACTGAAGAAAGGGAGAGAAAGCAATTGAGAGAGAAAAGGATGAAGAAGGATGAACCTGAGTCAGGGGAGGTTTAGGTTGGATATTAGAAAAAGGTTCTTCACTCTGAGGGTGGTTGGGCACTGGAACAGCTTCCCAGGGAAGTAGTCCCAGCACCAAGCCTGACAGAGTTCATGAAGCATTTGGACAATGCTCCCAGGCACACGGTGCAACTCTTGGGTGTCCTGTGCAGGGCCAGGAGTTGGACTCAATGATTCAGATGAGTCTCTTCCAACTCGATCGATTCTATGATTCTAAGATTCCGTGACTACAGGAGAATCTGAGGGGTTGTAAGGGAATTCTTTTAACAAAAAGAAAACACAAAGAATTCAACAGCCCAGGACCATATTTAGATCTGGACTAGAAAGAGGTGAGACAATAAACTTTTCAAATGGACCAGAGCAGTGTGCTGGGCTGCTTTTTCTTGTAGCTAAGAGACTCAGGCTTCCAGATTCTTACTTTGCTCATTCTGAGCTCTGTTTTGATCTTCTGAAAAATCAGATCACGAAGATATCCAGACCCATCAAAAACATTTGCTGTTGCCTTAGCTGGCATTTAACAGTCCTACATTCTGCAGTAGGTCAGACTGTGTGTGAATCCGCATCTTTAAACACTGACATTCCTCTAAAAATCTGAACTTAATGACATTTACTCACCATCAGTGAAATGAGGATGACTCCTTGTATCCTGTCAGAATTTCCAAATGGGCACTATGAGTTGCTGTGATAGTGCAATGGTTACAGCTCAGTAAATAACCTAGAAAAGGTCCCTTCCTCCTAACTCACTGAAAATCTTGTTCAAATGCCTTCTGTGATTACTGGGGGTTACAAAAACTCTGCTTCAGAATGCATAACACACTTTCAAGAAAGTTCTCCATGGTTTCTTTATTAATGGATAATTTCCTGAGTGAAACCCTAAGAGACTGGAAGAAGGCTGGATTTGTTATCTGGGGACAGCTGCAGATATGCAAGTCCAATTTTTTTAAGCAGCTAAAGCAGATAGAGCAAAAGCTTCCTTGGTTTTCAAGTTGCCCTTTGTGTCGGGGCTGCCTGCTTCATGCCTTTTTTCTATCTCTTTTTATTTTCAGCTTCCAAAGGGAAACAGATTTGAAGCCTTGCCTCTGCTTAATTTCCATTATTTCCACTTGCACTTTGATACTGCTGAGAGAAGTTAAAGAGCTGTGTGTTCTGCAGTGCCAGTATGGTGGACTGTGCCAGAGGTCCCCTGTCACCGTATCCAGGGGTGTTTTGATGACAGCAGAGGGCAGGTGGAGCCCACCACAGCTCAGGGACATGAGCACGCAGGGGCTGCTGCTGCTGCTCCCCGCTCAGCATTGCGAAGCCATGATATCATGGTTGTGTTGGGAGTTTATCGCACACACAAATTACTACAGGAAGCATTTTGTCAAAATTTCAAAATCAAAGCAGTCACAGTCTCTATAGTGAGCAGCTTTATTTACTTAGGAGATAAAGGCAGCAGAGCAGAAAGTTAAATTAGGGTGCTCAGTCTCCTGCTTCTGTGTAAATGCTGAAAGGAAGTCAATGCATCTCTCAAAGCAACCCACCAAAAGAAACGCATTTCCTGCAATAGCCATTTTTAGATTTGCCAGTAACTTAAAATATAGGAAATACAGAATCAGAGAAGTGTTGGCTATGCCAACTGTAGGCAACACTTAGGAGGAGCTTCAATTTCAAAAATGTTCCAGCAACTTAAAGAAGGGTAGATTATCCCTCTTTGGTTTTGTTCTGAGCATTCCTAAACCATCTCACAGCTGGCAAGAAATGATGAAATGAATCTTTTAGGAAGAGCATTTCAGCATTCACATTGCATTGTTCTTCAAGGTCCGTGCTGCTTCTTTCCCTTGCCTTTCAGCACTGTTCTGCTTTTCCAGATCCCACCCTAAATCTGTTCATAGCCAAGTTTGGCACAGCCTATCACAAGCCAAGAGCATGGCATGAATCTACTTAATTGCACACCCTACATTAAACTATTGAGCCTGAAGTGTTTTGCAGGGCAGCTCACTAAGAGAACAGATAAAAAGCTATGCAGCAATACATTTACCTAATCTATATAGGAAATATTATAGATACCTTTCTTCTGACAGCTTTCTTCAGTAAAGCTTTCCTTTACAGTCCTTGGTCAGACAAACTCCTACAGAAATGCACCGACTATGAAGGTTTGAAGGACTTTTAAGATACTATTTTCTCACAGCTGTTATCAGGTGCATAAAGGAAGCAGTTGGAGAGCTAAGGGTTGGCTTATGGAAAATATTTGTTTATCTTTAAACTTTTTTACAACACTTGCAACCATGGATATTCAAATCAGTGATAAAGATCAGCACTGACATGCTTCAGCATGGCATGTTTCCTCCCCTGTGAATCCCAGCTCAACCATGTGATGGCTAATACACTCAAAAATGCAATGAGCTTATGACCCATCTATCTGTGCACAGTGTTCATCCTTATGGGGCACTTGGAGCTTTTCAAGAGAGTTATTTTAATCTCTTTAGATGCCATGGGACCAGCTATTGTTCTTGTTGGCACCATTTCTGTAGCTAAAATTAAATTCATCTGAACTTCTTAACTGTGGAATTGCACACCATTTAAATAAATTAAAAAAATTAAATTTAATCTTCTTTTTGGGGGCAGTATGTTTTTGCATGACAGAGAGATGTGCAAGCTGGCAATGCCTAAAATTTTCCAAATAAGTTGTGATTTGCTCCATTAGGGCAGATCCTGGGCAGGCCAAATCAGTCTCTGAGCTGTCCTGGTCTTTAGAGAGAGTGAACTGCTCTGAGGTTCATCCTGAGCTGGGAGAAGGGAATCGGCACTTGGGGCCTGACCTGACAAGCCTTGGGACCACCAGGAACAACAAATAGCATGAGCTCAGACCAAGTAGCTGAGTCCAGTGGAAGGATGAAGAAGATAACACAGAGACACAAGGAAAAGTGAGAAGATGAACTAAATTAACTGGATAATGTGGCTTGAGGCAAAGGTTACACCAGTGCTGGGGTCAGAGAGACAGTGCAGAAATGGCCAGGCAGCTTCTAGGCCATGTCCAACACTGGCATCTCCCTGCTGGCTGCCTAATTCTTGTTTATTGAATACCTGACCAAGAGAATGCAGAGCTATTCCTGGTAAAAGTGTTGCTCTTTTACATTGTGTGTACAAAGAGTTGCTTAAAGTTGTAATGATGTTTTTAAAGTTGATGTATTTTTTGAAAGTACCACTTCTTCCTCACCTGTAAGGTTGGCCTGTGCTTTTCCAAATTTAACACTGTGACATAAGTGGGAAAAGAAAACTTTAATAACTTTTTCAAAGTTTTTCTCCTCATTTTGGCCTGTTACGGCTGAAGTCTAAAAGACCTGGGTTAAAAACATTTCCAGATACCGAATTTCTCTTTTCTTCCTGTTACTTATTTTTTATCACATAAAATCTCCAGCAATTACCTCCTTATTTTACTTCAAAACACAACACATGCACCGATACACACAACAGAATCAATGACAGTATCTCAATGATTTTAAAACATGAAGATAACAGAAATACAAATAAAAAACCTCATGATAACACTATATAAAGAAATGCATTTGGCTTTTTATGAAGTATTGATGCCTTAGAGTTGATCCCAACAGCTAGAAATAAAGCTGTACAGTGGGAGACCACAATATGAGAGACATTCAGGAAATAGTCGGGACACAATGTTATCTCAGAGACATGGAAAAATGTATATTTCTATACCTACAGGGTAGGCAGAAATCTGACTTGTCAACAGAAGGGGAAGAGTTGAGAGGATAATTTGAAACATCCTGAGTGGAAAATATAAATTTCCAGCCTGGGGAGGGGTGTGAAGCACGACTGCTTTTGGGTAAAAATGGAGGTATGTAATTAAGGGGACACTCACCATGCTGGGCCGGGGGTAGGGGATGCTGTAGTTAAGGGAACACTCACCGTGCCGGGCCGGGGGTAGGGGATGCGGCCCTCGAACTGCACCCAGCGGTGGTCGGCGCTCTCCTTGTGCGCGTAGGGGCCGTTGAACACAGCACGGATCTCGGCCATGCTGTACACGCACACTGCTGAGCCCTTGAACACCGAGCTGCAAGAGAAGAGGCATCCGTGGGCACACTGCAAACACCCCTTGTGCCCCAGCCAGGGAATTAAGGAATTATTACAGAGCCTGATGGGGTTTGGATCAATCCTACACCTGGCGGTCGATGCAAGTGCTGCTAAACAACGACGTGCACAGCTCGGGTAACCGCAGATATTCAATGTCACTGCTGTTACAGTTTAAACTTTGCTCCCTTGAAACCTGGATTGGTCTTTGGGATCATTTGACAGAGTCTCATTTTTTCTAGTGGCTGATAGTTTCCAGCTATCCTTTACTAGCTCCTTTGATAGAATTTTATCCAATTGAAGGACATTCCTTTACATTACGTTCACATCTGGAAGTCCATTTATTAGTGATATTATAGGTGAGGTCCCTGAGAATTACAAGTTGTATTGGAAAGACCAAAAAAACAAGATACAAAAATAAACACTTATTTAATTTTCTATGCATTTTTCCTTTTTTTAATGTATTTTTCTAAAAAAACCCCGAACATTTCAGTTTTCCAAAGAACACCATGCCAGGTTGCTGAGTGGCATGTACTTTAGTTATTTTATAAGTCTTTCCTTTATTGTGCAATATTTACTTCAATTTTAAATATTTTCTGTTGTTAAATATTCTAGGGAGCTACTGTGGTAACTGCTTCTGAATTAAGGAGTGTCTTGGCAATTCCTCATTGCAATCACACTGGACAGAATTTGGCTACTTATTATTTATACTTAATTCAAAGGTTCTGGAGACAAGAGAAAGAATTATTAATTTTCTTTCTGACAAATCTATAGAGAGCACCTCACTATTGATGTGAAAGGTCACTAATTAATTAGTGTGTACTCTTGAGATAAAGTTGGGTTATTCTTTCATTAACTCTGGACTACAAAATCACTTACCTATCAGTTTAGAGAGTAATTTTGATACTAAGAAACAGTAGATGTCAAGGTGTTGCTTACAGAAATTAAGCTTCACAACAATAATTTGCCTAAAATAGCAACTACTGGTTGCTCAATAAATATGATAGAAATTTATAAATTCAACTGGATGAGGGTGAAATAATCTAGCGTGCTATTGATTGTTACATTTTCATTACTTTTTACAACCATTCTCAAAAGTTAGGCACACAAAGGTTTAGGGACATAATTTATTATTTCCAGTTCTAAAAAATGTTGTCTTTAGTGACTACAGCCCTGACACTGGAAGCCTTATTCCAGCAGTTCCTAACTGCTCTCAGGAATCAGAAGGTCTAGAAGACCTGAGTGTACACAAAAGTATAAAGTCCTGAGTGAGATCTTCATCCTTTGTTTCTAGAGGCAAAGACGACCCCAACACGTACCTTGTTGTAGTGAAGACTCCATACACAAGTGGGTTCCTCTCATCTCTTGTAGAAAGTAAGAATATATCTTCTGCAATGACAAAAATATATTCAGGGATTTTTTTTTTTAAATTTAAATATCCATCGACTATTTCTGTATTTACCATTTATTATTTGGAAATTTTTACAAAATATAACAAGGCTTTATTTTTGTTTGAATTTTAATTTCTGCCATGTGAATTTGCGCTAATATTCTGAAATATGTTCATTTGCAGATAGTCTGGGTTGTATACAGAATCTAATTTTCACTTTCCAGCTTTTGGAGGGAAGGGGAAAAACACCATAATTCTGATCTCATCAATATTAAACAGGGAGTTCTGATCAACGTCAGAGGTATTACTATCCCTATTTGGAAGAGAAGTAAAACCAAAACAAGACACTGTGTTTATACAAACCAGAGGGGGAAAAACCCAAACAAACTCAGGTATTACTAATGAAACTATATTCATCAAAATTAGAAATAAATCAACTTACGCAGCTCATCGAAATGGGTGTCTGCCCCTTCAGGACCAGGTATGGAACACACAAGCCTGGCTTTCAGGAAAGTTGTCCACTTGTTTATTAGGCTTCTTTGGCCTCCCATATCATTCTAACAAAAATTAAATGAAATGCTTGAATATTAAACAAATAAGAGCTTTAATATATGACACAGTATATCAGCATGGACTGTACCTCTTCTGTCTGATTCCACAGTTTGCTCTTACCACAACATCAAAATCTTTCTTTCATTTTCTTTTTCCTAAGAGAGTGAAGGACAGCCTTTTTCTAAGTAACTTCTGTAGTTATTTACCTTCTCAAAGAGTGGGCAACTCAAATTTCCTAATTACACCCAAATCTGATTGGAAAGTTCCTTCACCATCTTTTAACTGGAATGCTGCATGAAAACAGGTCTGTATCACATGATTTCTTTCTCCCTGCAAGGTTAATTTTTACAACCAGTTGTTCTTCAAAATTCTTTACAAACCAAATAATAGAACAAAACATTTTGGATAAATTTCTCAAGAAAAGAGAAACTATATTCATCAGCAGTTTACAATGTAAATACCGCACTGTTTTCTTTGTGTACGTAGTACACAGAAAAATGCATTCCAGGCAAACCCAGTCATATTATTTTAATAATCATTGTTATGGAAATATTAGTCTATCCTCCAACAAGAGGGATTTTTTTTAAATTTATTTTACTATGGGTTTCCAAAACATAAGCAAGCTTGCCCAAATTTCCCTTAGTCACTGAAGACAAAAAAAAATCTATAAAGGGTCACTTGAAATTGGAATTACCTTTCTGAAGGGTATGTGTCCTTCTACTGACTTGGACTAGTAGAGGGGTATGGATAGTGGATTTTAGAAGATTTAAATTTTACAAAGCCAAACTAGGAGTTTGCTCATGTCCTTCTTCCACTGGCTACATGAAGGACCCCGTTGGTTCCAAACAGCAGAACTATTTAGGTTCTACAAAGCTATTGAGGCCCCCACTCTCTTCATCCTAAAAATGGTATGGGCAATGATGTACCAGCAGGAACCAGGAATTGAAACACTTAAAAGAAATGGTATCACCAGCAGCAGTCTCCCAACTATAGGTTCTGTATCACCCCAGGAAGCTGACCACTTCTTTCCATTATAAACTCTGAAGCTTAGGGGATCTGTGCTGTAAGTCTAAGGACCACAAATTCAGCCATAAATATTCAGCCCCTTCAGATTCATTAGGAGAAATCACTTTCCTGTTAATTCTCTTTGTAATCTGAAGGTACAGAACCAGCCACAGCTGGAAACACTGGGTGGTGAATATTACACATCATCACCACCGAGTGTATCTGGCCCTCCAGGGCTGTATCATACATGCTACAGGCATTCAGAAAGATGGCCTGAAGTGCTGAAATCACTTCACAAGGGGTCACACTTCTCTGGTAATGCACTCTAACTGCTTTCCCTTCTCATGTACCTGCTACTTTCAAATAGATTAGCTCAGCTGGAAATGATTCCTGTTAATATATGGCCTTTGGAGCTTCCACTCTTAAAAGAATTGTTGCCTCCTGTCTTGATTTCCTAAGGTTCTGCCAAGCCTGAAGTTTTGCATCTACCCAACAGATTTATTACAAAGGTGTCAAAATTAGCAGCCTGAAGCCAATAGCAAAAAAACCTCTGCATGTGTGTGTTCTGTTCAAAGGCAGAGCAAACAGACTTTGTGCTGCAGTTAAAACCAAACAATCACAAAGATGCAACAAAGACTCTTAAAAAGCAAGGAGTGGCAAGCTTTTCCTTCCTCTGGCAATTCGGATTAGCTAAGCAAATCTCATATTGCAGGGCTTCCACTTTGATTTCTGCTGGATGCAGAGCAGCATCACAGGAGAGGAGATGTCTCTAACTACCTGACTAGGACCAGAAAACAGGAAGGAAATATGGGGCACCTGATGGGGCTGGAATGGAAAAAGGACCCTTGTCTAGTTCCTACTCCTGTCACGGCAGGCATTCAGTTTCTGCAAGAGATGGCAAGATCTGTACTTGTGTTTTACCAACCTTAAGTTGGGATCCACCACAGCATTTTCACAAATGCTTATTTTAAATGTTATCAGTAGTTCCACTGAGTTTCTAGAGAGCAGTGTGAATCAAACACTGTGCTCAAAGAAAGCAATCTTTGCAAGTGCTATGTGCTTTAAGGTATGAAATTCCACTGGATTTAAGATGTATCCGTATTTGCTTGCTCTCAAGCCAGGACATGATGTTAACCATGTTATTTGAATTTAAGAGACATTAGAACAGACATTCACTAGGTGTGTTTTACGTATCCAAAAGTTGCCAAAATAACACTGTACAGTGTAAAATGGAGCAAGGGGGATTCAACGACCAATCAGCATTCCAGGAACTACCAAATCCTTCTGAAGCCAGAGAATGACAAATTTATGGTGCAGAAATTGAGAGACTGAAAAGACCTTTCACTAATTTAGACAGCTGCACATATAATATGCTGACATATCCTTCAACATGCTTCTTCCTACTGCCATGGCTGAGTGAAATAAAATGCACACTTTACTAGAAGGATGTTTTTGTTTGTGGTTTTGGGGCTTTTGAGGGATTGTTTTGATTAGTAGCCATAGAGTCCTCTTCCATTCTATCCATCATCTTTGATTAATACAGTGTCATTCCTTTCCTACAATGTGCCCAGGATTCATTGAGATTGACTGAAAAAGTGCAGGAACTGACAAAGACCACGATGATTTTATCTACACATAGAATTAGTTCAGCTCAGACCAAGGAGGACCAGAAACCATAAATAGTATAGGCATATCTTTGCTCCTGGAGTCTCAAGTAGTATTTATCTTACTAATCTCTGGAAATGTCTGTTTTTTTAAGAAATGTCACCCCTTTCTTCCTTACACTATTTTTTGGTGCATATTAGGTCAGTCTTTGGCCCATCTTGAGGCTTGAGGTGCTGCAGAACATGCAGTTGTTCTCCCTTCCTTCGGACCATGGTGATGTGAACTCATTCACTTTGCATCGTATCTGCCCACTCTGGTGTCCAAGATTCCTTGGTCCCTCTTCGTTCCTGATTATTGGCCTCTGAGAGGCTGCACAAAGGAAATACTGGCCCAAATTATTTTTGAGACTGGGCTGCTACAGAAAGAAGACAATTTCTTTTGTCGGAGAGACTATTTAATAGTAGAAGTCTGGAATGAATCGCTGATGTGCTCAAATGCTGTGAGCTGGTTGTAGAGCAGGACACAAATATAACAGGATGTACAGGCTGGGTAGGCAGTGGATCAGAAGAAATACATGGAAGAGTGAAAATCACCAAAGCAATGTCCAGTTAGTGCACAGGTGAACAGAAATAAGGATTAAACACACAGTCACAGACTTCTAAGAAGCCCATTGAGCTGATTTATACCAAGCAAAAGTTTGCCTCAAGCCTGTTTAAGTAATTAACTGGATGTACTGAAATGATTTTTGAGAAGAGATATGGTCTGAATACACAGACCTCTAAATATTTCAGGGAGATTGGACAAGAAGACAAGATAAATTTAAGTGCTGAGAGAAGGGGAAGGCAGCATGAGCAAGCCTTTCATTCCAAAAATATGGCTAATCTTGTAGCAGCCAACCAGCCTCGAGTATCTGAAATCTTATCTCCCAAAATATCACTTCTAAGCACACTGGATTAGCTGTGTTTACTATAAACTTTGTTACCAGACAGATGAAGGCACTTAGGACTGCATATTTCATTGTGAATATAAATAAAGCTTTAATTAGCACTTACTGCTTTGTAATCTCACAAGCTGTAACAAATACCAACACTTCTGCCTGAAATACCTTCTTTTTAACAGAAAGAAGTGCCTGTAAAATCTTGGTTACTTGTGTTTGCCTGAGTTAGAAATGTAGATAATTGCCAGCTAGAAGGGGGCTGTTCAATCTGTCACCTGTTGAGGAAATACTACCCCGAAATACCACAAAGATTTAAAACCAGAAATTACTTAGATAAATGGGGAAGTAATCTAATATGACTTCAATAAATCAGGCAAACTTTTATTTACAGAAATCCTAACATTTCATTCCTTTTCAATGAGCTGGGTGCAAAAAACAATTTGTTGGAGTGAGAAATTGAGTTTCTACCAAATTACATTAAGAATTCAAATATCACATGTCCCATGTCAATAAGAACAGGTAATTGTATGGCTTTCTGACATTCAGGAAGAATGCTGTTTAAATGGCACAGTGTAAATTTTGTGAAGTAATTTAAGGTCATATCATACACCTCTCTTGGGAGACTTCCACAGAAATTTTAGTTTTCTGACCTGCAATTTATGTGCAATTAAGCAAAACAATAGGTTTTACAAACCCTCTAGCTAAAGGTAAGTTTACATGAAAAGAAAAGCCATCAGAAAAAATATTGCTCTATGATTGCTCAAGTGATGTAAAAATCAACTTATATTAAAGACTATCTGTCGTATCTATTTTCTATTCTATTGCATCTTATATACTACATAAATGTAGCTTCATTAAAATGAACAAATGTTAGTCTTGAAATCCAGTAGGCAGGAAAACAGATGGCAACGAAGCTAAGGAACATCTGCATCTTTGGGGATTTAAATCTCTTATTTGCTTGTAAGTAACAGTGACAAATTGAACATTAGAACAAAAAGTGCAGTTATCTGAAAAATCAGTCTACATCAAAGATGTCAAACACTGTGATTCACAAAACTTTAAAGACAGTAATTATCTTGAGCAGCCTCTAAAAGGAAGAAAAAAAAAAGGAAGAAAAAAGAAAAAAGACAATGAGTGGAATTTCTAGAAGCAGGTTATTAATTACAGCCAGTGGCAAGATGTGCAAAAGGACTATCCAAAGAGAATTCCTGGCCTGAATAAAAGGAAATGCTGGAGAGCAGAGAGGAAAAGTGCTGAAACTGCAAAAGGCCCTGGAGCCTTTCTCTTATTGAAGCCCAGCTATGTGACAAAGCTACCAGAAACAAATGGCATCCCCTGCAGCAAAGCCTGGTATTATGGAGAAAAAAACCCCAGCCTTGTAGCTGACTTTATAAATGGAGAAACAGCCAACAGTCTCCTTTCAACTTCTGTATTCAGGTTCACAGTTATTTTATAATTATTTTGTTTTACTTTACATATTCTGTCCCCACTCAACTCTGTTAGGTGCCAAACTAACATGGGAAAGTTAAATTTGCTCCTTCAGGAATTCAGGTGCAAAATTTCTTGTCTAAACCCTACTGATGTAGATGAAAGATTCCTCCCCTGATTTCATCAGGCTACAAGTCACATCCAAAAGCATCGAGCAACACGTGAAGGGTGACTTGAGAGAGAGTAAAAGCACACTTGCAATATAAGCAAGAGAAAGAAGGCACATGAGACTTTAGAACTTCTACTTAAAATTTTGAGTATAAACTGTCCATGGATTATTCCAGTATGTTTGGTTTGCCTTTACCTGTCTCTCATCTAAATTTTCATATATACATAATATAAATTATATGATATAGATACATAAGAGAGATATAAAAATACAAAGAACAAAACCTTCAGGTTATGAAAGGCAGCATTCTTGATAATGAAGCTACAGTCAAGTCATGTAATTAGATGGATTATGCAGTTAATGTCAAATAGGAGATCAGAATTTATATGATTTGAAGAGATTGAGCGCACTGTGAAACTGGAGCACTGTGAGACCCAGCACTGGGACAAACTCCTTTCTTTCTGAACAAACAGGCTTGGATTTGCCATTCAGAATTTCACATTCTTAAATCAGAATGTCTTGATTGTCAGATTCCAGGGACCCAGTAGGGCAGAGCTCCCTTTACAGTAAGTGGAAAATATGTCCTTCAGAGAGTGATTTGGGCTAAAGGTGGAAGGAGTCTTCCTCCAAAAACCATCACCTGCTTTTACTGAAGGGAGGGAACGCCTGATAATTCATTTCCTCACTTGGATATACGCAAGTGCCTGATAGCATGAGATACTGTGACCACAGCATTGATAACCACAGGTTGAGAGCTGGGAGGGGCATGAGACCAAAGGTAGGTCATAATCTTAGAGAGTCCTTTAGAATTTGGAATCCTGAAACCCCTGTCTTTACAATAATGTATTCAATCAACAATAGCAAAACTGCAAACCATGACATGTTTTTATAGTAAATGTACTGAGAGGGAAAAAAAAATAGGGAGGTAATTTAATCACATGAGAAAACTTCAAAATCAGAAAGTCATTATTTACTACTCTTACAGATATTTGAACATCTGAGTCAAAGCACTCACTAGTCAGGGACTTCTGATTTGCCATAGGAACTTCACTCCAATTAACCCTGCAAGGCTTCCACTTACGAGCCAGGGTGTACTGACACTCTTACTCACTGAGTCTCTCTGGCAACCAGGATGGCTTCCAGAGTTTGCTTCAGAGATTGTGCAGCTGCATTTCCACAGTCCAGGTTTTAATGATCTATCTTGACACTGCAACTTCTTTTTCACTTTCCCTGAGGCTCAGTAAAATTCAGTCACACATCTTCACATACAAGCATATCTTATATATATTTGCCTCATCTGTAAATCATGATTTCCCCTGTCAGAACACCAATTATTGAAACACACCCATGAGGGACAGAAATTTACAAAACTTCCTATACTTATATAACCCTAGCCAATAAAGAAAGTTGGACCAGAAGACCTGACAAGGCCTGATGTTACATCTCTTAATCCATCACAATTAGAAGCAGATACTCCATGGAACTGGCCTGTCTCCAACACATCAGCCCTTAAAAATGAAATCATCATGATGAGCATCTGCTTTTCTACATAATTTGAAACTTTCAAATGGCACATAATAGGCAAATATCAAATCTGGAAGTCCAAGAGGAGTCGGCTGCTGAAAGACGCACAACTGCAAAGACACTCAATGGGCAAATGAGGGCCAAGATTGTTCTAGGGATGACTTTTTCACAGGGTTTTTAATCATTATCAGGAGAAATTGAGAAAAAAAGAGAAGTATTTCCCATGGCTGACATTGTGGCTAGGCAATATTACGGTGACAAAGGAGGTGTGTAAACACATAACACACAGTAAGTTAAATCTCGTCTGGAAGGAGCTGCCTGCAGCCCTGGAAGCAGGAGAGCTGCACGAGTGTGGCTCTGAGCCCAGGCTAATTAGCCCTGCTGAGAACATGTGAACGTGGCTGCTCGGCTTCCGGGCCCCGGCCGGCACGGCCGAGCGGGAAAGCAGGACACTGCCAGGACAGCTCCAAGGGCTTTGGAGAGACATCAATTATCCACACAACTCAGAAATACCAATAACGAGAACGGGCCAGCTATCCCTAGTCACAGTAAAGGCATGGCTAGACCATTTCCAGGACAAGAAAAACACTTCTTTACTTTTAC
This sequence comes from Pomatostomus ruficeps, assembly GCA_013400735.1. Lineage (NCBI taxonomy): Eukaryota > Metazoa > Chordata > Aves > Passeriformes > Timaliidae > Pomatostomus > Pomatostomus ruficeps. Next base: position 39,738 of record VYZT01023001.1, on the reverse strand, counting down.
GTACAAGCAGCCATGTGGCAAAGCCCAGCGGAGACTCTGCACTTGGAGCCCCAGAAGAACAGCTCCCTCCTGCCATTCGGGGAATACAAATTGCTCAAAGCACCAGACGGGAGGCAAGGTCACAGCCTTGAACTCTGCTGATGTTCATGGCTTTGGAAATAAATTACATTACCCAAAGGTGGAATGCAGGGTGTGTCCAGGGCCCTCGACTCAAGAGCTCTTAAAATGATTACATTCCAGTGTGCTTAGAAAGTACAGTTTAACCAAGAGGGCTGTGCCTAATTGCAGTATGCTTTTCCCCAGGTACAGCTTGGTATATATAGGGGTGGAATGGTATTCAAAAGAAAAAAAGAGAAAAAAAGACAAAGAGCTCACTTGTTCCCACTAGAACAAAGGCTGCTTCTGGATACTGAACACTTTGGGAAATATGGGAAAACATCGGGGGCTGAAGTCTGATTTCTTGGCAGTTGAGGTCTCGGAAACCAGCCTCTAAGACTGCATGCCGTAACTTTTGCAATACATCACCAAAACCATTAAAGAGAAGCTTGTAACACAGCAAATGCAAACTGCTGTAATAACAAACAGGATTTTCATACTGCAGCAGAGAGACTACTGCTTTTGGCTAATTTCCACACCATTCCAACAGGATGAGATTGTAACTATGAAAAGATGTGTTTCTATATAGATAACAAACAAACAAAAGCTCCAACAACTTTCCTCCTTCTTCAAAAACTTTTATGTGACTCCTCTATGTTAGATTTTTATTTCTCACTTTTATTTGAATGGGGAAAATAGGAGGGAAAACTGTCTTTTCTAGGGCTATACTTACGCATATATGAGGTTGTCGATAAATACAATTACAATTCTGCCATCTTTTAGTGGTGGATATGTACAAAAATGTAGCTGAGTTGGTACTGGACTGCACAGGGCACAGTGTAGGGATGCTGCAATTTTTTTGTCCAGATCTTGCTCACTGGTAATGACTCTGTCCTGTCATTACTTGATGCAAAGCAGTTCAGCACTGTGGGCTTGAAGACAATGTAGCTCTAAAAGGTTATGCCTGTTTCTGGAAATAGAAATAACTGGATCCTTGGGCTTAAGAAGTTAAGGTTGGCATGATCATTTAATATACATAGGTGTAACTGAATAATTTTTTTAAAATAAATAAACTTTGCTGGCTGATCTTCAATAGTACTTTTTGTTTTGGTTATGGCCTTATATGAAAAGAAGGCAAAAAACCCCAAACACTGCGACTTATGTAAGTATGAACACACCATAAGTAGTATCAGGTATTGCAGATAGGGCAATGATACTTCTTCTGCCTCGCTCACACCAAGAACAGGAAATGCCATTTGCCATGATAAATGACACAACTGGTTCTGGAAGTGCCTGTTGAAAGCACTTCCTGCCCGGTGCCAGTGATACCCCGGTGACACAGAACAGATGACACAAGCCCGAGCGGTGCTGGGGAGAGCTGCAGCGCTGCAGTCTCACTGCACCAGCTGCAGGACATGGCCATGGATGGGCTGGTGCACAGGACAAGTGACAGCTGTCTGACTCTGGGCAAGGAGCTGCCAGCAAGAGCATTGCAGCCTTCTGGCCCTGAAAGTAGGTGGGAAAGGGGAGTGCCCTCCAGAGAAGATTTCCCCTAAGGGAGAGGATCACTGAGAGGCCATATTGTTGAATCCCTGGAAATTAACCAAAGAATAGGCTGCATTGACTAAGCTTCTTATTAAAAACAAAGCCTATTCTAATTTCAGCATGTGTTTCTGGCATTAATGGGCAAGAGCCCTAAGGCACAGGGAGCCAGAGAGCAATTGAGTTCTAGTAGAAAAAAACTGTGTTTACACCAGGAAAATTATTTCAGAAATTGATGAGCTCCTCCCATTCACTGTTACTCTCTCCTTAACAGGGAAAGAAGGTAAAGGCTTAACTTTGTGCAGTCCAGGTCACATTAATGAGAAAGTGCAAGTAGAAATTGTTATGTTATCAATTGTTGCAATCAAAGGCATTGTACCCATGTCAGAGACAATTAAACACAGTAGATGCTTCATACCACAGCACAGATCCAAAATATCTCAGTCCATAAACAGACAAGGCTATTTGCATATTTAATCTATATTAAATGCCCACAGTAATTTTATTTTTATTATACTAATTAGCAATATTTTTTTAAATTTGTTGGCAATTAAGAAAAATATCCAAAAAACCAGGAGTCTGGATTATCAAAAGAATACTACAGCCAGTGGGAAGTACTCAGTAAATAAAGAAGACAGCGCAGAACTATTAATAATAATCACCTTGCTTATCAGTTTTCATTGTTTTGCTTTGACTACTAAAAATAAAATTCATGACATTTTTCCCGTTAACATGATTACTCTACAAATTCATACTCGTTTGAGGTATGATTATCCACAGTCATTAGGATTTCCTTACAATACATTTGCTTTTATTATGATACCTTATCTCCCTTTTTCTCTAGGTAAAGGATGCTGGGGATCTCTAGCCAATATATCTTCGTTTACTATACTCTCTCATTTGCCTTGGCTTGAAAATGTTGTCTATCAATTTCTCTTAATGCATTAAGTGCTTTCTCATAATCAGCAAATGCCATGTCTAGCAGCAAATCATGTATGTTTGCATTTCCATTCTGCCATTAATCACTCTGCTGTGAAATACCCAACTAAAGATTATCCATTCCTTCATCTGGCTAAAAACCTACTAGAGAACTGATTTATGAATGAATGTTTTGTTTTCTTAACACTTTAGGTCAAGGACAGAAGTGTGAAATGGCTGTGGCCACTGAAATCTCAGCTGGAGGTGGGAGTTTGCTGGACTGCAGAGCGGTTGTAGATTTACACATCCACACACTTGTACACTCTTTGTTGTTCAGTGTGCGCCCACAGCTGACTGGGTCCTCTTCTCCCACACATCTTATTGCAGATAACAAACACTTTTGTTCATTTACTAATTTTCAAGTTTCTTTAGAAGATAATTTCACTGCCAGCAGAGCCACACTTCTCAGAAAATGCAAGCCAGTGAAAGCCTCTGAACAAAATATCATAGAAATGTACCTACTTGTGTGACTGCTGTGGTGTTGCTGATACCTGATTTATCACATGAGATAAACATTTGCTCAAAGCTTTTATTTACTAATATGAAGGCAGCTTTCAAGTCCCATTTTCCTGACTTTTACCAGTGATTCCTGGGTACCTGGATTCACTGAGGACTTAAGGACAGGATGAGAGCACTTACACTGACTGCTTCTGTTACTACAGAAGATAGGAACAGAATATCCTAGGGGACAGGGGAGTGAATCAAGGGTATGTTTGACACAGAAGTCTACAGACCCTTCTGCCCTGTGGGTAGAGACCTCAGTAAAACCAACAGCAAACTACACTGACTGCTGTCTTCACATGCAGGAACTGTTTTTCCTTCTCATTACCTTTTGAGGAGGCTTCTGCCCTTGGCAGAGGTGCTCCTCCAAGCAGAGTACAGCTCGTGAAAGCCTGAGTCTGTATGTACCACAGGGACACAAACCTTTGGTAAGGAGCAAACCCAAGCAAAATGAAAGGAGAAAGTGAAGGAGCAATCATTTAAAGGAGATCAGGCACCATCCAAGTGAACTTTTTACTCTGCAGCAGACCTAGGGTCTGGTTCCTCCCGGTCAATGGGTCAAGGATTGCTCTTCTTCCCAAGGCAGGAAACCTCCAGGCAGATGTGGGTGTAGCTCAGAAACCTTTTTATCCTCCCTTCACCCCAGCTGGTTATCAGGAATGTGCACAAACAACTGACTGACCCCAACTCTCAGTAATGCCCAGGAATGATGTACAGAGCTAGGCTGGAGGGATGGGTTAGTATATCCATGCATTCAGTGGGCACTTTCCACAAAACCCCAAATAACTTGCCACTGTGTACACTTTGACACATCAATCCTCACTGAAAGCTCATGAAACAAAGCAGGACACTGCTGCATTTCTGAAGGTCAAGACTTCATTGTTTGAACACAGGATTATAATTTATAAACATAGTAGCATTTTCAAAAGAGGTACCCAGTCAATATCAAGTCTATTTTTTTCACAAGTAAATTTCAGATGGCATTAGCAATTTATGTTCAGAAACATTACTATGAAAGCTCATTGGGCAACAAAAATAAAAAGATAGAGTCCTCACCTTACAAACTCTCCCAACTCTGGAAAGGATTGTCTTGTCAGATGTGCCACTATCTTGTGATATTTCTCGAAAAAAGAAGTAAATTTTATCATCATCTGGGTTATAGGTATCTGGGATGGGGAAAGTTCCAATGAATTTTGCTCCTAGAAATCAAAATAAAAGAGGGTTAAAAATCTGAAGAAAAGCCATAGTACTTGCTGTTAAATCTCTGCATTTATGTTACATCTTCCAGTGAAATAAAAATATTATATAGGTACATAGTAGCAAGTTTCTTACTAACTCCAAGTGAAAAACCACCATGAAGTCTGAAGGATTTACTCTTAGGCTGATGACTTTGTGTATATATCTTACTACCACTAGTAAAAGTGTGCAGCACTGCTTATCATTCTTTGTTTGAAAATAGAGTAACTCTCAGTACAAAGTATTGCCTACACAAATCTACCTTACTGCTCTTGCCACTGTAATGAAGCTAAGTAGCTTTTCTGAAATCACCTGAGAGAATTTAAATTAATTTCATTACTCATGGCAGCAGTTGTGAATACAGAAATACACTACTGTTTACTAGAGACAGCTTGCAAAGGAAAGTTTCCTACGTATTTGTGATACAGCAATCTTCAGTGACTGCATCTACCAAATCCAACACAGTGCCACGCTGGGATTCCCCAGTTAGCACAGCAAACTCCAAACCTAGCTGGTCACTCTTGAGGACACAGTTCCTCGTGCTAAAAAACAGATTGGCTACATCAGTGTAATGGTTTGTTTAGGTTATTTAAATCTGCTTTTTGCAAGCAATGCCTCATCTTGGCATGCTGGGCCATTATATTATTCCTGGTCTCTTCCAAGGTAAGCTTGGGTGTCTGTCTGCACCTTACAGGTGTGCTTACTGGGCGTCTGTCTGCACCTTACAGGTGTGCTTACTGGGTGTCTGTCTGCACCTTACAGGTGTGCTTATGGGGCCAAGAGGTTCTTCACTGTCTTCCCAAGCTCCCTCACCCATGGTCTCCAATCCTCCTCTACCTGCTCACCACTTGAGGGCTTTTGTTCTCGGTGTTGGGGGTTTTTGTTTGTTTTCCTTTAAATTTTGCACTAAAATCAGGAATTGAAGCAATTCAAGGACCCCTGACTGCAGCAGAGCAGGCAACAACCCTGCCTTGCACAAGTGAACCAGATTCTCAAGGCACTGATTTTTAAGACATTCCCCAGTGTCCTACAATAGATGAGCTCTTCTGAGGGCACTTGGATCAATGATGTTTTTCTTTAAACACAAGTGGCTATCCAAATACAGTGCAAAGAGACCCTTGACTCTAAAATACATTCTTTCAGCAATAAAATACACAGTCTTTGTCCCCCATTATCAGGTAGGCTGCAGCAGAAAGCAATAAGGAGGGTGGTGTAAGAATGCAGAGCAAACAGAGCACACTGTTTATATGGGGGAATACTATTATCAGCTTTCAATATATCTTCATGCCTTTGTCCTTTTCATAATGACTGTTACTTTATATTAGCCTTGAGGAATTTTCACCATGAACTCTACAGTACACACAGAAGAAAAAGAGAGTCCTTGATTCGAAAATTTGCAGTCTGAGACAAAGCGCCTGAGACAAAATGGGATGCGTTTAAGAGCTCAATGTGCACCTTTGTGACAGAAAACTGAATTTATGGGTGAAAATAGCCACAGTGCTGCTTCCATTTTAAAGCCTTCTGACACTAGAGAATGGTGTCAGCAGAAAAATAATTAAATGATGCAGGCATCAAGATCTATAAATTTAAGTTAGGATTTCAAAATGAGCTTGAGGAAAATATTCAATTATCCCTAAGGGCCTGTAAGGCTACTTTGAAGATTAGATCTCTAAGCATGAATAAATACATAAATATGTTTCCAGTATGGTTTCTGAAACATGTGGTTAGTTAAACAGCCATTTAAGAAGAAACCTGTGAAATACTTCTATACCACGCTTTTGAAATTCACATCATTTTTTTTCTTAATCCACAGTCACAGAACAAAACACTGAATATATGGGGGGGGGGGGGTTAAGATTAAACTTCATTGCTTTCTTTGGCAAGTCAAATGCAAAAATAAATGTCTCAATATAAATTCCTGGAACAGATTTAGAAGAATCTCTAAAAAATTAAAGGAACACAAATATTTAACAATTTTAAATCACAATTGAAAACACTGAAGTTGAAAGTTAAATCCAATCAAAAATGCATTATAAAAGATATGAAGACAAAGTTGAAACAACTAAATGGAAGATACTATGATCTGAAAAGTACATTATGTTCTGCAAGTGAGATCTTTGTCTCATCTTTTCTAACCCATCTATCCAACATATAAAAGTACATTTAAACTTTTGGATTTTTTGCATGGGAGAAAAAGCTAATGATGATGATTTTAAACCACTGTCGATTTTCCCATAGACAGAGCTGTCCCCCCTGCTATTTGCTTCAGCAGAAGATTTTCCCATATATTAAGTTCATGATTGAATGTAACCAAACTGGGGTTTACAGGCATCATGAGCTCTGGCAATAGAAGTACAGGTGTTGGTTGTGCTTTGTTTAAACTTTCTTATGTGGCCTGGTGGGAAAAGCTGGTCCAGCTGGTCCTTCACTGCTGGGTTGGCTGTTGGTTTCCTGCTGGCCATCACCCCCTTCTGAAACCCGCAGTGACTTTGGGCAGTGCAATCTACAAAGAAGTGAGGCTCGAAAAAGAAGGACCACAAAAGAGTGGCTGTCCCAGAACATGAAGGAATGCAAAAGCTACCCGAAACAGTGGGAAGCAGCACCTCTGTGTAGCTGGGCTGCCAGAAACACGTGGCATGACAGAATGCAAAGGACAGTGCTTACCTCATTTACCATAACCACCTAGAAGTCAAGCTCGTAACTCATTCTCAGCCAGGTCCTCTCACAGGGAGGGACAAAGTGGCAATGAATAATCCTATTTTAAGACAGATTCCTACAATAGGTGGGGTGAGTCACCCTCTGGAATTGTCACCTCTCTCAGTAAATTACAGAGGGAAGCAAAGGACTGAGCTCAGACAGGATGCTAACTCTTGCCTTTTAGAGCTAAGGGAGCTGAATCCCATCCAAAGTTCGCAGGATATAAAGAACTCATTGCCTGCAAGACTTTGCCCTGGAAAAGACGACTAAATTGCTATGAAAAAAGTGAAAAGGGAAAAAAAACCCGAGCTGAATGCAATTCAAGGAAGCCCTGGTTCCAGCTATGGCCTTCTCTTCCTAAGCAGGAGGAGGAATGTGCAGCTGCCCGGTGGATGCCAGTGTGTGGGGCTGGCGGGATGCTCTCCCCTGCCCCGGGCTGGCGCGGGGCAGACTCGGTTTCAGGGGTGGCTTTGCCATCCGGAGAGGGCCACCAGCCCCACGTGCTGTCCCCGGGGAGGCAGCTCCGGTGAGCAACTGTGGGAACGCCGGATTGCCCAGTCCGGCTCCCCTCTGCTCCAGTGGCACCCTTGCGGGAGTAGGAGCACGTGTGAGCCTGAGTCATGGGAAAGATCAGCTGCCTTCCTCCTCTTCCCCTCCGAGGGGCTGCTGCTCAGTCACCGAGATTAGGACATGTCTTAATTAGTCAAGATAGAGATGCCCTGCAAGGAACTGGAAGGTATCCCACGCATTTTTCCCTCATGCTTTGTCTTTACCTCCCTTCCCTCAGGGAAGGATAATTCTGTTTCCAGAAACAGAGTAAGACTAAACTTTAAAAATATTAAGGTGCATTACAGCAAAACTTCCTTGGCCCTCTGGAAGAAAACAAGCTGTACATTTTATGCTTATCCTAAGTAAAACATGAGTCATGCATGGTAATAATTTATTTCCAATTGTACAATTATTCAAGTACGTACAACTTTTCCTGGAGGTCTAACACATGCTTGGTAAACGGGTGGTAGATTTAGGGAGAGGGGATTTAGATGAGATGGGAGTTTTAAACCTGAAATCAAGTAAATATTTTCTTTATACCAATATCGGCTGAAAGCACAGAAGTATGTAATTGGTAACATTACACAATAAACTAGAAATATATTAGCCACGCTATGGCTTATTGCAGAAATGATGCCGTCATTTCAAGCTGCACTTAAAATGTTCTCCAACCTTAAAAGGACTTTTTCAAAATATTAAAAGCACCTAGTTTATGTCTATGCCTCTCAGTATAACACTGAATGGATTGTGTTTGTGAAGTCTTAGACAGAATTGTGGCTGCAGGGTTTTATATGGCTGGAAACAAGGTAAACCTGAGGAATAGATGGGGTCTTCAGTGTTTATATAGTGTGGGGCAATTTTCACCTCACAGTCTAGCACACTAAAGCTGTTTTTCAGACCCAGACATATTAATATACTGTTCTCCTTAGAAAACTTTCACAAATACAGACGCTTTAAGTGAAAACAGAATAAATCATGAATCAATCTAAATAAGTGAGGAAAGGCAGACACCCCCCACCCAGTCTCCAAACTAAAACATCTAAACATTTCTCAAACCTACAGTTTATTCTGTTTTCTCGCACTGTTCCCTGCCTCAAACTGTTCATGAAGAAACAATAATAACAGAAAGAAATGTTTGGAACTGGATTTTTAAGCTACAAGTTCTTTTGGACTGGAAACTGAACCCTGCAATGCTCATCAAGATGGATTTATACTAATAGTAACACCAGATGCTCCTCAGGGCCAAACCACAGTAAATCTTTCTTTTTAGCTTATTACTGCATCCCTTAGGAAAGCAGCTACCCAGCCACCTTTCCATGCGGAGCATCTGCAGGCCATCAGTGATAAAACTGGATATGCAGTTGCATGGCTAATTAGAATTAAAGAACTGACTGCTGGAAGGACCCATCCTGGTCTATATCACAGCCCATTTCTGCTCTGCACTGCACAAGTGAGGTGTGGAAATGAGAGAGAGGAGATAGGAGATGTGGGACAAGAAAGATTTTGAGCACAGGAAATGAAGGTGGGATAGATCAGCAGAGTCAGATGTGAGATTCTTCTATCTGTCCAAAAGACCGCTCCTATTTGGAAAGGTAAAAATGACTTTTAAGTGGCTTTTCCTTTTTCTCCTCATCTCACAGCAGAAATCCTGGCGCTATGGAGTTACATCTAGATAGAAATTGAAGGCAACAATACAGAAGAAGGAAGAGAAGGGGTAGGGAAAAATTATTAAGGAAAAAAAAAGAACATTTCCTCTTGTTGTGGTCTCAAAGAGTTAAGAGGCAAAATTATCCTTTTTAGAAGTTGTCTGCTGGGAAGACAACTTAACCTTGTGGTCAGCAGGCCCTGGCTTTACACTGCACCCATAATAGTTACACAGGCATCCTGAGCCAGGGCAGGGTTGCCACATCTTTAAAGCCAGTTGACAGCTAAAAGGGGGATGCTTTAATTGAGCAGGGTTAGCTTGTGAGTGAAGTTTTCCATGTTACGCTGTGTGTGGTTTGAGACTGGCTGGGTGCAAATGCAGCCGGTTTCTTAGAGGGTTTACTAGCTCACAATGTTTTTTAATGGGTAAGAAAAAGCAGTGTTTTGCTTGGGAAGCTATTTTAGTGTGCCCTTAGTGGTTTTAAAATGATCCTCACAGCAACAAAGGGTATTTTTCCCCCTAAAAAAAAGGAAAAGAAAAGAAAAAAAGACCTCTTACGAAAAAATGTGGAATTTCTAGTCTGTTATTTCAATGTGCTGTATGGAACAGCTTTTAACAAGTGATTGGGAAAAACAGTTAAAAAAAAATATTCCAACAAGACTGGATATAGAAGCATTTAAGTCATGATATTATTCCAATTACAGGACTATACACAGATATATAGATCAAAGACAGAAACTATGATTAGGCCTTATGCTCCTACTCTTCCCTTAATTAGCATTTTCACCTCTGTGACTTTTCTCAAGTGCATTTCTGTTCCACTGAGCTTTTTTAAAAAAGCCTACGTAATCCAAAGACTCCATGATACAATATCTATATTTATAGTTACTGGACATATATTTATGTCAGGAAGGAGCTATTAACTTCAGAGAGGCAGGGACAATGCAAATGACAACAGCATATGTTTGGGATCTTACCAGTAAGCCAGTAATGTTCAGAAATGTCAGTTCTGATGTAATGGTGGTCGTGAGAAGGGCCCAGAGAACGTGTCAGAGCAGTGTCTTTGCCAAGGAAATCAGAAGCTGTTCCAGCATAAAGATACTCATCTGCAAATGAAAAAGAAATAGAGTTCCTGCAGCTGTGGTGCAAAAAAATTTAAAACTATTTACATTTTGTTGGGTGAAGAGCACCTGTGTTTAATTTGTCCATGAACTTATTTAATGCTTTAAAATATTATTGGGTCGTATTGTAATGGGGTTTTTGGTTCTGGGAATTTACTTACATTTAAGTGAGAGTAATATTTCTAATTATACATCTGAGAAGTAACAAAGTCAAAGCCTAATTTTCAGATCTTTTAGGCACTCAGAAGAGTAAATTTCCCACACTTTCATGAGTACTGGGCTCTTAACGGTACAAAGGCCTATTCAATCTGAACACCCTGTCCCGTGCACCTAGGAGCCACGGTGAGGACATGGCCACCTGTCCATTCCCGCCACCTCCTGTGTCCCAGGATTGCCACTGCCCGATGGCTTTGCTGCTCCTAAACTGGAAAAATGGGAGGGATGCTTCCCATTGGAATGTCACAGCTTGGCCCATTCCTGACGCAAGGATCTCCATCTAAGGCTTCATTCACGCAGAGTAATTCAGACACAGATTCAGGGAGTTTGTGTTAATGGCAGGAATACGGCTACAGACACAAATAATCATCATTTTAACCCAGAGTGGTCTCGCTAAAATAAATGACACATCTTGCTTGAATAAGGCAGCCAGGGTTTGCCTCACAAGGACACGGCACTCTAACAGTGTTGTGAGCTTGCTGCACTTGCAGTCACTCTGGTCTTCTGCCACTTTTGTGGGCAATGAAAATGCTAAAAAATGCACAATATTTTCTGTTTCCCTTTTCAAAAAGAAACAAAGAAACAGTTTCACTGTGGACTTCTTTTTTTACCACATAGTGCATTTTAAAATACTCAGGTTTTTTCCTGTAAAATAACAAGACAGCTTTATTGGTTGAAAGAGGGGTTTTTTTGTTTAATGACTTGAAGAAATAAATCCCTAGAGTTCATAAAAATAAAAAAGTTCATGCTCATAAATGATAATCTTATAAAAAGCTATATGATACATAAAAATCCCCTTCTAAAAGCTCCTTACCCAGGTTTTCTGATACTCCTGTGATGAAACATTTCACAAGATCTTTTAGAGAGAAGCCTTTGTTGAGAGTGATTGCAGAATAAATACCACTCAACACTGATATTTGTGCTTTCATTTGCGAAAGATGTAAATGCACTTAAAAAAATAAGATCAAGGGTGAAAAAAATCAACAAACCAACCCACAACCCATGATCCACAAGCACTTTATCTGTCCAAAAAAGATCTATCATCTTTCTTTTTACCTCATTATTATTGTTACTTCTGCATTATTTCCGTGACAGTTGTGGAAAGCACATCTTTCAGACAGCATGTTGCCTTTGTAAAGAAACAACGGTGCATTCTGAAAGGTATTTGTCATAATGAGGAATGGGCAGGGTAATTGGTGTTTGCTAAGTGACAGGCACTCGCTGATCGATACATCTGAAGGGCGAACAGAAATCCCCCAGCCTTGCTTATGCTCTGCTGACAAGGCATTTTCAGCACTTCTCTCAGCATTTGGAATCTCCCATTCCAAGTTCCTGTTATGTCCTGAATAATTTTGATGAGTGGTAATTTGTAATGGAGGACGGATGATCAGCGGGTGATTTTTCAGTCAAAAAGACTAGTTTTTCAAATTTATCTGTGGGATTTACTTGAGGTGAAATGTCACATACTACTCAAAGAGAGGGTACTTATTTCTACAAAGAATGAAAATTAGTTGTGTCAACTTACATATACGAGCAAAAATACAGTTAGGTATTACTTAGCTCAAAAATGTATAACTGAATAAAAATTGTTCTCTGAAGGATACAAGCCATCTTTATTGCCATTTGGCAGATAAATAAAAGTGGACAGAGGGAAGTGACATGCCAGAGTTACTCTGCTCATCAGTGGCAGAGATGAGAAGTGATCTCACCTGAGCTCCAGGGCAGCACCTTATGCATGAATTACACTGCTCTCCTCATTCATTTGGGAACAAGGCAAGCATCCAAAGACAGACCAGAAACACATTCTCTGTCAGGCCTGTAACTCTTTACAGGCCTGAGAGAGAATGTGCTCCCTGTACATTATCGTGAAGCTCTTGACACCAGGCACAGTCAAAACAGGGATACCAGAATATGACCATTAATTTTATCTAGCCCAAAAATTGTTATGTAGCAAAGTTCATGTCTTAGGTAGCTAAAAGACAGCAGCTTCTTCATTTCACAAGATTTAATAGAACAGTCAAAGCACTAGAGTGCTACTGAAATTAGGCAATGCTGTAATAAATCACAGAGTTCTATTGCTTGCATTAAAAAAAAAAAAGTTAGAAAAGTTAAAGTTTCTGGAACCCCATTTCAAAAATAGACTTCATGGTCATTAAAGAGTACTAGGGGTCTCTGAGAAGAATAAGCACAGGCTTTAATCTATTGTTTTTAATAAAGGAAGTCCTGCCCCATCTGTAGGGTCAGAATCACAAATCATCTATCTTATTATCTGAGAATAAAGACTGAACATTAGTCATATTCTTTTTATAACACAGAGCGACCGATACTTCAAAGCATTGTCACCACTGCTCTTTGGCTGTAAATGAAAACGTCATGGTGCTTCACTCTTATCTTGTATTCATATGCTTGACGGACAAGTTAAATGAAAATTGTCCAAAGCTATGAACCAAACCATGACAAAAGTGGCTCTTAGAGTGATTTGAAATCCGGAGGTCAAGCTGACATTCCTCGGCCCCAAATGTCAGACCACACAGTGCTGCGATGCACGCAGCAGGCAGAGCACACTATCTTGTTCCTCGGCTCCCAGCTTCAGAAGTGGCTGCTCGAGTAAATAGAAACCTCAGAAACGTATTTATGGAAATAGTGCATGTCAGCAGACTTCAAAGGGCAGAACATATTGATAATTGCAGAAAGAGGCCCACAAGGGCTTCAAACACTCTCTGTCCATGTGGGTTTTTTTGTTGTCCTCTTAAAGGAGCAGTGACTGGGTGAGGGTGAAGCCGCCTTCCTGCCCGGCTGACAGAGGCTTCGCAGCCGTTCCAACGCCTCTGTTTGCTTTGCTGCCCTTCCAGCTCGCTGGTGTCTGCAGCCTGGAGCTCTGAGAGCACAAACCAGCACTGGAAACACGACCAGTGCCAGAGGAACTCCAGCAATGAATCTGCTGAGCCCCCGGGCTTGCATCCTGAGGCATCAGGGTCCGAGGGCAGCAACTGGCTCTGGTGGCTCCTTACCTGCCATCACTGAAGCAAATGGCTGCTGTGGATCGAATGGGCATTTCAACCGGCCCGACTCCAGGTTCTGGGCATCCAAACGGAACAGCATTTCCTGGGAAAGAACACAAAGTCATTATCCTGGTACAGCTACAGAGAAAACTCACTCAGCTTGTTCTGCTAACATACAGAGTGAAGGTGTGTTAGACCATGCTGCTGTCATCTCAGCATTGATGGTCACAGTCTGTGTCTGTTTTATATCTGGATTTTTTCAGTCAGTGTTATACTGTATCCTGGTCACTCTATAGTGAAACACAAATCTCAAAAAAATACAATTGTTTTCAGAAAAAAAGAGATGCATTGTTCATTTCTACTCCAATTAAAAGCTGGATTGTACTTAAAAGGCACTGGCTTCTATTTGGGAAAGTGCTGATAGACTGTGTTGCAACAGGAGACCCTGAAGGGATTCTGGCTGACTCTGAAATTTCTCCAGGGACTGCTGAATAATGTTCACAGCAGACATAGTTCAGACCCTTTTTGAATGAAAGCAGCATATGCTTTCTGCTATTACTTTTAACCAGGGTAATGATACAAGAGATATCAGAATAGATTCTTCTTTGTAGTTTCCAAATACAGTGTGATTAATTCCTGGGTCACAGAACTAGGGCATAGACGAAGATAAAGGAAATAAATTATTTAAAAATTATTCCCGATGTTTTCAGTGGGCAATCAACAACTCGATTCCTGCAGGCATCTATTTGAAACTTTATTACAGTTCTGAATTGCCAACAAGGATTCTTTTACTTGCCCCTTTAAATGGTTTCCTGAAAGTACACTTAGCCTGAAACCCATAGTGAGTCCTGCTGAAGGCAAATTGATAACTCAGAGGAGTAAAGTGAAGTCTCTGCAGGTACAGAGACTTGATCTTCAGAATTGTGCTGCCATTTAGAGAAGGGAGATTGCCTACAGAAGTGCTTTTAACATGTTTTCCTTTAACATGCTTTCTGACCTACAGTGATATTTAAAATCCCACTAGTACTCAGAAATCCAATCAATGTGGATTTAATGTCTCTTGTAGAGACAAAACTTAAGAAGCTAGTTTAAAAAAAAAATCAAAACATATCCATGATTTAAATGATTAAAAATGGATGAAGTGATTTTAATTATTTGTTTCCATATCTCTGCCTTGCAAGAGGCCTGGAGAGTACAAATGACAAGCAAGTATGTCCAAAGATGGCCACACAGGATTAGACTTCACAACACATTAATTCAATTCATCCTTAATGCACATCAGATTATAAATGACCAAACCTTTCTATGTTATTGAGGTGTCTCCTAAACTCTCTAGGCTCAGAAGACAAAAGCCCATGATACTGAATAATTAAGCTCCTTAAGAGAAAAGAAAAATCAATTCCAATCTGTGAATATAAATTCAATTTCTTTCAGCAATCCTAACTTGTACAAAGCAGAATTTAATCATGAAAAACCTCGTTACCTTCCTAAACCTGTAGAATATCAAGCAAACCAAATTCTCAGGCTACCGAAGTGAGCACAGCAAAGATAAAACGAAACTAAAAATTAGGCTTTTTTTTTTTTTCTGACAATGCTACACTGGTGTCCCATTCTTCTTTGTTCTAGGATGTGCCACCCTGAGCTGCTCAGAGAACCCCTGCCTTATCACACATGAAGAGGCTGTCTGCGAGCCCAGCAGTGCTCACGGGACCACGGGAGTTATAAATCAATATCAAATGTTTCAGACTTCACCCAGACAAACTAATGGACACTACCAGGCATTCCCACAGAATTAACCTCCTGCTTTCACTTCAGGCAAAGCTTTCAAAGGAAAGAGCATCCCTTGGAGAGCTGTGGCTAACAGCACCAACCCGGCCAAGCCTCTTCTTCACTGGCCAAGAGAAGTTTTGGCAGCGACTTGAGCAATAACAAGACGAAGACTTTAATCCCCTTTAATTGTGTGATCCCGTTGGGGATTTGTACTGCTTCAAAAGCAGTGTCTGCTGTGGTTTTGAGTCACCTGATCCACACTGTTTTCCTCTCTGTTTTCACAGCACTGCCACTGGCCAGGAGAGCGCTGTGCAGATCCACCAGCAGCTTTCAAAGGTCAGCAGAGCACTGCCTGGTTTCATGGCCTCCGTGAAGCTATCTCAGGGCCTGGCTCTCCCAAGCATCCCACAGCTTCCTGGGGAGACTCCTAATTACCAGACATTCATTATCTGTTCTTATAACCCAGAGATTCAAATTTAAAGAAAAAATTAAAAAAGGTGAGGGAGGGAAGAAAGAAAAAATACTAAGAGAATGGATCTTCACTAAAAGTGCTTTGACTTATCCTGTAGGACTCCTGGCTTCAGTTCCTTCAGCTGCCGCCTGTCAAATTCACATCAGTGGGTCTATTCTCAACACCCTCCTGCTGTGTCACATTTATCTCGAGAGGCAGTGGAAGGATGGGGGCTGAAGGGTGCTTGGGGCTCCAAGACGGAAAGGGAAAATATGCCTGATGCCATTGAAGGCTGATAACTCAGTAGGAGGCTGTAGAAGAGCTGCTTCATCAGAAAAGGCAGAAGCAGTGCCAAACACTGTCCAACCTACCACCGCAGCTGAGCAACCAGGAGGAATGTGGGAGAGGCAGGACTGGGAGACAGTGAGGGGATTAGGAAATACAATACCAGGATTCTTCTTCCATTTCCTCTCATAAGGTAATTGGTCATGTCTAACTGAGACAGACCCCTTGTCTAGACTGCTGGACTGAACAGTTAGACCAAATCCATAATTTCATAAGGTCTGGTGAAAACAACCTTCACAAATGAAGTAGCTGAAATGAAATAGGGCAATGGTAGAGTGAATAAGGAATCTTGCTAATGACCCAGAGGTAAACCAGAGCCTTACTTATACTCTTGCTGAGAGCTGTTCTGTTCCATTCAGCTGTGTATTTGATCATTCAGCTAAGAAATCAGCGTGATACAGGGGATCTAAAATTTCCATTGCTTCAACTGGAATATTTAAAGTAGCAAAGCAAAGAAGTCTACAGAATTATTTCATTGTAAGCCAAATTATACAGCCTGTACCAGACAATACTGGGAGCATTAATCATTTATTAGGCAAAGACCACCACCATGTAGATCTCGCATAGCTTTAGGGTTTTTTTGCATAGGCAACCCCTCTGGGTGGTCATCCAACCCGATTGTGGAATACATAATGATGGGTCTCAGCCTGACAAGCACTGATCCCTTTTTCTTTTTTCATGAGGATCTTCCCTTGATTCCATATATCAGTGATAGAACAAGGGGGAATAGCTTTAAATGAAATAGGGTAGGTTTAGATTAGACATTGGGAAGAAATTATTCCCTGTGACGCTGGTGAGGCACCAGAACAGGTTGCTCAGTGAAGCTGTGGATGCCCCATCCCTGGAAGTGCTCAAGGCGAGGCTGGACGGGGCTTTGAACAACCTGGTCCAGTGGAAGGTGTCCATATCCTCGTGTCCATATCCTTGAAACCAGGTGATCTTTAAAGGCCCTTTTGACCCAAATCATTCTATGATTCTATTATTCTGTTTCAGGTTATTGCATTTATTAACTTTAAACCTAATTTCTTATATTCTAGAATTTCACCCAGCCCTGAAGCAAAGAGAAAGCTATTTCTCTAGCAGCATAGGAAGCCTGCACCACAGGCAAGCAGCCAGACAGGTCACAGCTCAACACTGTCTGAGAGCAGCACCAGTGGGATAAATATAGCCCAGGTGTGATACATACAGGAGTTAAAAAGAGAATTGTGTACTAAGTGGCTGCTTGACACAACACCAAAATCCTTCTGTTGTGGGGGTTAGGTCTCAAACATTCACCACTTAGGATAGAGATTTCATTGTCACCAGCAATGAAGACCAATCAGCTGCTAACTTCAGCTCAGGAATATGCCACTAGTGATGGAGGATACCCAACACCTCCTTCGTGACCAGACTGCAGTGCATTGCCAAGTCCTGAGACACTGTCCCTGCACTCAGGCTCAGAGACCCTTTTCAAACTGTGAATTACTCTCATGCACAAGGCACAGGAAACCCTCTCTGGACCAAGGGTATATGTACATTAAAAGATAGAACTACAAGTTTCATCTTGAACTCTGAATGTATGTGACTGTGTGTAAGTAAAGTATGTGCAGAAATGACTTACTAGAAAGGAAGACATCTGGGTTAGATGTTCTCTTCACTTAGTTAATCACATGGAAGTGTCATTCTGAAGAACTTTGTGTATGAAGCCTGAGGAAAGTGCTTTGTTCAAAAGCGATATGCACATACCAAATGTGAGAACAAGAGTTCCTGTCTGACCCGCAGAATCCACCATTTACCCTGTTATTTATGCAAGCTGCTGTCAGGTCATTTTTTACACACTCACATAGTATTTTCCAATCTGTGATGAATGCTAAACAAGATGACGGCTATTCCTTGACATGTCAGCCTAGTGAGAAAGCTAAATTACCTCTTTGTGAGTTCCAAGTTCAATGTATCCACAGAGAGGGTGAAACGCTCCTGTGCCACAGACATAAACATGGGTCCGGTTGTAGGGCTGAAGAACCCGGATAAAATTGGCACATTCTGTCTGTTGGGAGAAGAAGGATAAAAGTTAATTTTCATGTTTATTCTTCTCTTTCACATTATCCATTCTACTAAGTTACAGCCATAGCACTGGTGTATTTAAACTCAAAACTGCTGTAGCAGAGACTGTTTACAGAGTAGTTCAAAGCTGTGACGACTGCAATTTGACAGTGGCTATCTACCAGGCAGCTCATCAATCAGACCTGCAAACCTCATTCTGCTGCAATGCTCACAGCCACGAGAAGCTGTGGGCTCACAGCAGGGTTTGGAGGGTATCTGCTCAGCCTGTGTTGTAGCAAACACCACCTGCCAACAACTGGGTAGAGGTCGCAGAGCCACTGGGCTTGTCTGGCTACCAGTCCTCCTGCCTTGGCTCCCAGCTCCAGGTGCTGCACGGGCTTTAACACAAAGATTACATGAGTAAAAAAACTGTCGTGGGTTGCAAGGCTTCAACACTTCCAAGGGTATGCTTTGTATATGAGTGAACTTCCTCTGTGCCAACCACATCTTACTGGTCATTTTTGGGTCCAGTGGGATGTCCTGGCACTAGCTGGGCTTGGTCCATGCTGGTGAGCAGCACAGGCAGCTGCAAGGGATTCATGGTATGGGGGAAAAGCTTGCTGTAGCCTTCCCCAAAATGAAATTATTACACACACACCTAACAAGTACTTCAGAGGGAATACACACTGTTGATATGTTCAAGCCGTCACCCTACACCTAAGTGAGAGTCCAAGACATATTCCCCTCCCAGGACCCTTTCCTTTTTCTCTCCGTATAGAAATAGATCAGGACAAATCTTCCATATAAACCAGTATCAGAATACTCCCAGTGCTCAGCAAAGGTGTTGTTTAGGTTTTGACTGCTGTAAAGATAACGGTAGCAACAAGTTAGAATAAGAAGTTGAAATTCTTCACGCAGAGAGCTGAGAGTGTTTTGTGCTGAAATCTACCTTGGAACCAGCATGTTGGATAGAAATCAGATTTTTTGGAGAGAAAAGGAAGAAATTTTACTTTACAGCCAGGAAATGTTTACATTTATAGTGGGCTCTAGACACATGATGTAATCTGTACTACTCAAAACATATAAAAGGTGTATTGTATACACGTATGTATCTTAAATATACTTTTTAAAGAAGATGTGTGGTTTCAGGGAAAAGTCATTGAGTCTGAGATTTTCTTTTAACCCTAACTGCAGCTGTCTGTAAATTAAGTTGATTTGTACACTGCTCTACTACTCTGTTTCTTTAATGAATTATAATGAAATTATACTCAGGATATTCCCAAGAAAAAAAAATAAGCATTTTAATGTGAAAAAAGAGGACTTCAGGGAAGTATTGCCTGGTATACATTTCTGAGGAGAGTCCATTCATCTTTCAGCTGTATTTATTACATAAAATAACAACCTATCATGACTGCTGCTTGCAATATTGAATTTTTTTAAGTATTAATATTTTAAAAGTAATAGAAATGTAACTTTCCTCATTAAGAAAAAAACTTAGGCATTAGTTCAGAGGAAGTGTAATAATAGCTTACTAGTGTATTTTGTGCATGTAGTAACAAATACATAGACACTCATAATTCTCAGCAATAATAAAAAATATACATTATACTTACCTGGGCATCTTTCCCAGCTAATTTGCATAATTCTACCTTTTCTTTTGCTGCAGGCCAGTAAATCTGTAACACAGTTAAAATAAGACAAATATTATCAAGATTATGAAGTGTCCTGTGACTTTAGGTTAATTATTCCATGAATACACAGTTAAAAGAGATTTATGCATGTTGAAGGACTTTGCATGAAAATTGAAGTGAACACGACCTCAAATACGACATTCCATTAGAAAAAGTTAAGAGGCTTTAAATCTTTGTTTGTTTCTTCATTGGCTACATGAACTTTTAAAAAGCATTCAGTTAATCTGGCCAGGGCACCTTGTCACCATTCTGTGTTTCCCTCAAAGTTATGATGACCCAAATCATCTGGAAACTAAACTGATTGCAAAGCCAGGCAAATTGCATTTGTGAAGAATTTGGCCAGTGGACTTGGCATAACTGTTATACAAAAATACTTAGCACTTTCTGTCAATTTTCAAATGAAAATAATTAGGTTGAAAAAACTAAGGATAACTGAAGGGAAATTTGTAGAACAAAAAGTAGATTTGACAGAAATCAACAGTGCATGGTTTAAAAATGTCATCCATCAACATTAACTGAGTTTTCTGGGAAAAAGACACAGAAATTTAGAGTAGAATTGTGGACCTTAGATAATTGGCAGTATATACTGATACTGTTTCTCTTTCTATTTTAATCTGCCCTGCAGAATTCTATAAAATAGGTTTTGATGTAGATGAATCCAGATGACAAAATACTATCAGTTACTGTAATCCAAATTATGTTAGTGAAAAAATATCAATGAACAGCAGTTCAGGTTCTGCCTCATTGATTTCAATTAAGCAGTCAAAACTGGGTATGATTGAGTACCTGTTTGATTCTATTAAATTTAAAATAGAAGCTAAATAAAATTCTTCCAGAATCACCATGCTAAATAAGGATCTTTTGTACTTCTTATTTTGACAAGGAAAAATTATTGTTATTTTTCATGACTAGTAATAAAAACACCACAAATCACACTGATTTTTAAGCAAATATTGATTAGGAAATTGCCTCAAGTCCCAGGCACCAGTCAGCAGGTCATTAGTAGGCACAAATGCTCTAAAGTAGTCTCCAATCAAGCTTTACAAAATTTTAAATGGCAAATGCATAGGAATGAAGAGGTATTATCATATGCTTTAGAAATAAAAACATCATCAAGAAAGGAAGCAAGACTCAGTGACATGCAAGAGGAGTCGGCTGCTGTCATATTCCCTTTCACCCAGCTGTTGGCACCTTGTAGGATGTGGCTTGACATACACAGGCTCAGTCCCACATGGGTGAGGAAAGCAAAAAACGAGTGTCCTGTGTCAAGCACCTTTATCACTTTCCAAAACCTACAGTCGCTGTTTCTCTCAATCTTGAACCAGTTTTGATTTTGCTTCTTTCTCTTTTCTACCCTGTGAAAATGGATGTATTGGATTTCTGCAAGGAAATTAAGTTCTTCTGAAGTGAATTTAGTTACCTTTCTGATAAAAACCTCTTAGTAGAGATAACGTAGTTAAAGTTACTTAAACCTTAACCCTCTACAACAATATTTACATGGAGTCAGAGGTAAGACAGTGTAACAGCACTGGAGCACAGATTTGCTTTCCCAGAGCATTTTCTCAGAATGATGTGGTCATAGCACCCACGTATGGAAATGCAATCTGAAATCAGCCATGCCAGGGGGTGTGGATGGCACAGAGCACAGTGCCAGGAAGCACAGAGGAAAGTTCTGGGAACATAATGAAGGGCTGAAGGTAGGTCCAGTCTGGTTTCTGCCTGGGCAGAGCAGCATGAGTCTCAATTGCAACAAGGAAGTTTAGGAAGAAAAGCTGATGAAAAGCCACCAGTGAAGGAAAGCAGATGAAAAGGAACAGACGGAGGAATCTAAGATCATGGATCTCCAAATACATTTGGCCAAGGAGATTTGTCTAAGCTGAGATCTGACCCTCAGTTCTCTTGTACATAAACTTTATGCCCAATTCTGCCCAAGATCCCAGAATCAGTTACAGGGAAGCCTACAGGTCTTCAAGGGGTTTGGGAGATTTTTAGCCAAAGTTTATTTATCCAGTGAGGTAGACAAGATGTCCCTTCATAGGCTTTTGAAAATACCCAGCTGTCCTCGCCAACTACACAGAAGAACTGGAGGAGTTAAAAACAGAGACATCTGCTTCGAGGCATCAGAAGTGTTAATGAACTTGACTTCCCCTCAGTTCTTCCACAGATTCCTTCCTGGGAATTAGTGTTTGTCCTACAGGGCTGAATTATACGGCCCCCTCACACTTCTATGATAATTGACCACAGACAATTATCATTAAAAAATCAATTGTTTTACTCTCTAGTTACTCAACAGCCTCAGTATTTAGCATTATATAAGGCCACATTAGACAATGAAAAGTGAAGCTAAGTGATCCAACTTGAAAATCAATTTGCAATTATATATGGGGGAGTAAAAGTGATATTTATTTGCTTTCCATATGACGAATGAAAGGTTCCCAGAAACTGTCAGTTCTAAATTGTAATAGATCAAGAAAATTGTGTCATAAATAACGAATCAATGTGCTGAGCAAGAAAGCATGAACTTCATTTTTTTATTACAAGGCATGCTGTGTAACAGTACCACAGGTCTGGTTCCCTCAGACACTGACACAAGTAACACTACACATCTGCACTGACTTTTCTGTAGGGGGTGAAATTAAGTTTTACTATTAGGTTTTATTCCAAAGAGTTACTTAGTTTCACAATATGCCACGAAAGTAAGACTGGATGCTCTTGTAGTTTCTTTTCAATTTAAAATCATTGAGCTTGTAAATGGATTGAAGCTTTGAAATTGGTCGGTTTTTTCATTTTTTTTCTATTTACATGCTTTATTCACAATGGCAACATTTTGTTAACAAATTCTCTTTTTTCCCAAATTCCTCAATAAGTTAAAATCTCAAAGAATGGAAAAAAACCCCAAAGGTAACCCGACATTATATATTAAAGCTGACAATATTGACTTGTAAAATTATAATCATTTTGTGCTACAAACAGTACAAATTATATATTTAATACTTTTTATAGTTGCATCTGTATCTGAAGTGTCTGGAGAAATCTTAGAATAGGTAAGTGGAGTTACTGAATTTCAGACAAGAATGCAACTAGTTGGAATATGTGAACTATATACTTAAATAAAATTCTTTTCTTTTCTTAATCTTCAGTTTATTTTTCTTTTAAAATAACCATATCAAAATTCCAAAGGTCGGCTACTGTCACGATTTCCAGATTTTATCTTCTATTGCCCAATTAAAAAAAAAAAACACCTTACCATTACTTTTAAATCATTCTTCAAATATTTTCTTAAATTTAGCAACAGGAAAGAAATTAAATTTTCCTAATAAATGAAAGTTAATAAGCTCTTTCTATCAGAGAGAAAGAAAACCTCCCAGGAGTACAAAATTAAGCAGTACATAAGTGTAGGACAGATAAGGTATCACTTTAAAGGGTAACTGGAAATTGATTTCTGATTAAAACAAAACATTTAAAACCACAAAGGTCTCTTCCAGATCAGGAGCAGCGAATTTCTGAAAGTAACATTTCCCCTTCCTCTAAATAGGTATTTTTACTATAAGAAAGGAATGAAAAGGAAAGCAAAATTTTTAAAATAGATTATTTATATAGAAATTGGTATGTGGATGCTATATATATGTATGTGTGTATATATATGTGTGTACATATATATATAAAAATAATATCTGGATCCACCTCTAAGAGCTTAATTTCAGCTACCATCTGTCATGAATTAGTAACACTGGTATTTTACTCATTTTTCAGTATCTATCTTTCTCTATCAGATTTTGTTCCTAGGCTAACACTTAAAACTATAACTCCTTAGGAGAAGGGATGCTCAAAAATAAAACAGTGAAGTCTGATTACAAGAAAAATGTTGTGTGAAAGTACAGCTTTTTCAAGAATCACTTCTAATTGGGCTACTAAATCTACGATGGTGCAGAACTTCACAAAGTGAGTGGAAAATGCTATATATTGTCACAATACGAAGGAGGAAGACCACAAACTATCTAAACAATTTAAAAACCCATTGGTCTCATTTCATCTCTTTGTAAGGTTTCAAAACAAGTTTTTAGGTAGGGAAGAAATAACACAGGTTTCCAATGAAAATGGAGTGTGGTAGAGAAAACAATACAACTTGGCAAACAGACTTTTTCCACTCTAATACTGTATTTTTCTTTAATAACCTTGAATTACAGTAAGGTGGTAGAGCTCCTCTTCGCCAAGGCTCCATTTAAGTATTTCCTAAATTGTCACATGGAAACTGATCAGATCAGCTGCCCAAACCAGGCATTATTACAAGAAAATAAAACGGTCTGGTAAGTAAAGAACTTGAGGTAGAAAGTTACTCATTAAGTTCCTCAATAAGCAGTGTCAGAGCTCATCCTATTTTATGTACCCTTCAGGAGCCCTGGTAAAAACCCAGAGCTCTGCAATAACCCATACATGTGATACAAAGTTGGGAAGAATCACTAATATGAATGAAGCTGAATTATGCAGGAAGGATCAAAGGGTTCTGAAGGCCTGAATTATAAACAGCCAGAGGAAAAGGGTATATACTGCCCATAAATAAATATCTATCATACATTGTAACAAAATTGGAGTACCAAGGATCTGTTCCACAGCAACAACATTCCTAAACTGCATGAAGTATCCCCCAGGGCCCCATACAACAGCTTGGGACCAGGTTATGAAAGGAATAACTGCTCCATGAGGTAGCTGCTGCTGATGGCAGTGAGTGAGACCAATTGACCAACGTGACTCCTTCCACTCTCAGGTCCCCAGGACAGCCATGCTCATGCCAACAGCAAGCACTTGAGTGTCCCATTGAGGCTGTCGGCTTCAGCAGCCCTGGGGCTTTCCCTGGAGCCTCTCCCGTGCCTGATGCTGTGCACGTGCTTCAGCACTTCTCTCTCAGTGCAGCCCCAGACAGCCCAAAGTGCTTTGTTAGTGGTGCACGGAGCACAGCAGGGTGTGCCCCTACCACCAGTGAAGGACAGCAGTTGGTCAGCGTGTCTCAAAACACTCACACACTGAATTTGGGGCCTGTGAAGAAAGGGGTTGCTCCCTTCCTATTTTAAAGGAGTGCGAGGTGCTAGAAGTAGTTGGATGAAAATACACTGATTTTAAACAGCTGCTTGATGCAGCAAGAGAAGAGCAGCTTTCTTCCCTTTTTTTATTCTGTGTGCTAGATACTCATCATATTGATGCTTGAGGGAAGGTATGCAATAAAATTACTGCTTTCTGGGCATCAAAATGTCTTATTCAGGCATTGTGAAGCATGTACACTATAATTCAGAAGCTTAGGCTCACTGGTATGGGTAAATTCCCCATATGACAGTCCCAACTGCAGTTTCCAAAGAACAAAGGCAGATTGAGTTGTAAACCCTTTGTCATGTTGGCAATATGCAATATACTCCCCTGAGAAACTCTTCTCCATGAAAAACTACCCCCCTGTGTGGGAAAAAAAAGGATTCATGACTGAGCTCAATGTGACCATAAAACGAGTACAGTAAAGAGGGCAACATGATCCAAACAGACTGAAGTAAACCAGGAGACAGTCTAATCCTAGTTTTGTTATTGCCTTACTATATGTGACAGTCAGGTCTCAATTTTCCCACCAGTAAAATGACAATAATATGACTTTCTTTTTTTTCCATTTTTTCCCTTGATTTTGTGAAGACCGTAATTCATAGCTCAAAAATTAAAAGCAAAGAAAAACAGTAAGATCAAGGAGCACTGAGAAAACATACGGCAGTGATCCAATAAGAATGTCACCCTGCTGCATAAGACAATATCATGACTGTCATGCCCCAATGCCATAAGAGTGGGTGTTCATGGATTGCACCCTGAGAACTAGGACATTTGTCACTGCTGTATACTGACCCCAGGTCACTTCACTGAAAATTACTGCAAGCTCCAAAAATTTACTGAATTCCCCAGAAAATACTGGAAAGAATTTAATGTGTTCTCAGTATTATTTTGTGGAAAACAAAGAGTGTTACAACTATCACAGAATCACAGAATATTCTGAGTTGGAAAGGACCCACAAGGATCACCGAGTCCAGCTCTTAAATGCATGGTCTGTACAGGGACTGAACGTGTGACCTTGACATTATTAGCACCATGCTCTAACCAACTGCACTAATTAATGAGAAAATTATCTGATTTTAGCACACCATATTCGTGTACCAGTTGTTCTCGAAATACCTCACATCTGCTGCATTCATGTGTGCAGTGTGGAAATCCACAGCTTGGGGAACAGGACAGATTTTTCTCATACACAAATCCTAACAGGAGGGTTACCCTAAGCAGGTCTTGTAACTGACTCCCACTGTAATTGCCGTACTCTGAAATTCAGTATTTTCAAGTCATCAGCAAACAAAGGGAGGTGATACATCTAAGTTCCTCATCTGAATTTCCTCCTTTATTTGAAAACTAACCAGGCTGTCTTTAGAGTTTTTTCATCTAGCTTGCTTTATAGCAGTTTCATCAAGGTTTAGCTAACTCTCAGAAATACTTAAGAGATCCTTAAAAGCCAGGAATGCATCCCTAAACCTTGTTTATATCTGACACAGACCTTCACCTGTGGTACTGTTTCCCATACCTGCAACACACATGCAGGAAACTAACTGACCAGAATTTCCATCTCCAATTATTTCATAGTAACAGAAAACTGGATCTCTGGGGGAAAGAGAGAATATGAGACTAGTTTCAAAATTATTTACAATGCAGCAAGAATGCCAGTGTCAGTGTATGGCATTTTTTATTTTCATGGTGCTGTCAAACTGAGTAAAATGCATTGGAAGTCAGAGGGAAATAAAAGTTGTGTATTTGGATGATGCATTCACAAGATTTTGGTAGCTTAAATTTGGCAGGTGGCTGTTAGAGTGAAACCTCATATTAGAACCAAATGGGCTTTAATATTGCATCTGTCTGGGACAAAGCAACATCTCCACATGCCCCAGTTCTCTTAAACTGGGATCTCCAACACAACTTAAGCAGCAGCCAATACTTCCAGCCTCAAGGGTTTTCTGAAAAGTGCATTTTCATGTGTATGTTATGAGCACATGTGAAAGCTTAAATAAAATAGACCAGATGCTGATTTCATTTACACTGGATTAAATCTTGAAAGGCTTCAGTGCTTCTACACTTCATTTTCCACAGTGTAACCACAGCAGACTTCTGACTACCGTCTGTTTCTCCCAAAAGGAAACCATACACCAGGATTTTTAGGGTAAATGGCATTGCTCCTGACATGTTTATCACTTCAGACTAAAAACAAATCCTACCTTTGAAAAAACCAACGACTGATATAAGCAAATGTTTGCAGAGAGCAGGATACTGGCCATTCCTTATAGCTAAGCACACGGGTAAAATATAAAAATGACAGCGGATGTTTATGGAAACATAATTTATGGCAACAATGCAAAAGGAAATAACAGAGACACTCTCTTCCACCTAGGACTGCAGTCATTCTGGACTCATACTGCTTTCTTCACGTCTTGCTCCATCTGTTGTTTTGTGTCTGTAAACACTTTTCAAAAGCTTTCACTTTGTCTACACAGGTGCCTAAATTTAAGTCTGTCAAACAACTTTATAGTGTAAATAGCTCAGCCATAGGACCCCTCCAAGGGCTAGCAAGCACAAAGATATCACCTCTGCATCTGCAAATCCCTAACCTGAAGTTTCACTGGGTTTATCCTAAATTATCTCAGTCCTTATGCCCCACTTCCATAAGTTTAAATATCTCCAGTGGTTTCCACATGACTCTTTGGCCTTCAATTATGTTTCTTGGCAAACTTTTCTTCCGACAGGTCAAGAAAGCTTCACTCTCAGACTGACTGCAGTTTTGCTGACAGGCAGGAAGCTAACTTCCTTTGAGTTCTAGAATAAGCAGCACATACTTTTTAGGAAGGACCAATCTTGGTATTAATGTGTTTCAAGGCTTCAATAAACACCTCAGATCCTGTATGTATTCCTGAGGCTCAGGCCTGATGGCAAGAACCACATGGGCTGAATTCCCACATGGTTCATTCCTAATTGCGATCACGATTATACAGACTGACAGAAAGTTTCTCAGAGCAATGAATGTAAAATTCTGCTCCTGTATCTCGAGGGTGCTATTTTACATAAATATGCATACATATTTGCATATATGTTCCCCTTCCTGCAGAGATGGGTGGGTCACACTGCAAACAGTGCATAACGCTAACAGTGCTGAAACACAAGCCCACTTAACTGTTGGCAAGTACTGGATTTAGAGAGAAAAATTATGTACAGCTATTTCATAAGTATTTACCCAGCAGATAAATATATATTTATGCATATGTATATTTCTCCCTGTGAAATACAGATAATCGTCAATATAAGAGGGTATTCAAGGATGTCACAAGACAGCTGCACATACAAGAAAAATAGCAGTAACTACAAACTGAGGATGCTCCCAGCGATGATAATTTGTGACCCTGAGCCAGTGCACACTGGGACAGATGAAAACAACTTGTTCCAAAGCTGCTACAGGGGATCCGGCATGTTTATCTATTTGGCCCACATGGGGCTGTGTCTTCTAGCACTGACAGCTCCTGCAGGTTGGCAGCTTTTCAAAAGCTTGTCAGGCCTTGATAGCATTGCTATTCCTGCAGAGCTGGGTGGGTTGCGCGCGGATCACGCCGCGATAATCGTGCTGCTGTGTAACCCCGCGTGCACTGTTAGCACAGCCACCGAGAGGGGCACCACTGCTTTGCAGCTATTTACCCACTGTTTACCCAGCTGACAACATTGTGTATTTCATATTTATTTAGCTTAAGCAGCAAAACAGAAAAGGCTCTAAGCAAACTCACAAGATAATTCAATGTACTAAAGCAGTGTTTCCAGCAGGATCCCAGAGCTTGGGGCTCCTACAGAATTTCTTCTGCAGCTTTCCAGTCCCTCATGCTATTAAACATCTCTTTGTTTTACACTGCACTTCTGGCATAGAGGTCTTCAGTAGAACTGCTTTCTTTTGCTGACCATCTTTATTTTACTCATAGGAAGAAATCACAATTCTTCCAGTTTGCAAATAGCTTGCAGAACTTGTCAGGCATGTGAGGATCTTTCAAAAAAAGACTATGGCACTTGATAATGTGCTCCTGCAAAAGGAGCCAAAGGCTTCTGTACAGGAAAACTTCAGAGAAAATATAGCCCTGCTATGGAAAGATGATTATCCTTTGCTAAACTTTATATATTTATTGACTATAATCACTTTAGCTTTCTGCATTCGCCTGTCTTCCTGGAGGACTTGCTTATTACACTGTGGTACTTACTGTTGTTTTATAATGAGGTTTGCAAGCACTGGAAGCGGGACAGATTTTTTTTCAAGCTGCCAGCTAGGGAAGTTTTCAACCTATTACACAATAAATTGAATTAAACTACAATGATTTAAAAAATTGAGACTCCAGCAGAACTATTGATTTATTTCATCAGGAAAAATACACCAGGAAATAAAGCCATAACTTAATATATGTTAGTCAAATTAACTAATTTAGGTAAATAAATAGGTCTTAAAAAGGAAGTTATTAAATTATATATATGTGTACATTAGAGAAGGGAGCAGGATACAATACTTTGGATGCTTCTTTGAATACTATTCCAGAAATGTCTTAATATAGAGCATTAGACTCTAAAATATGATCTTGCCAAGTAATTATATCCATATATGAGAATAAATTGTTGGGGATCCTGACTTGGCTTCTGGAAGTATAAGTAGCTCCTAACAAAACAAATATCTGAAATTGAGAGCTTTATTAAAATAAGATGAATCTACCCAGCATAGAGCATTCTAAAGTTCATGTTCAGCTTTGTTTTAAAGAAACAAACCATGAATAATCTTGCGTTCTAGTCTCAAAGCTGTTATACCTCTCTTGCCCCCTCAGCTTGCTTTTAACACTCCTTCCTCAAAGTCATTAATAAACATATCATTTATAGGCAGAAACTTACTATTCTAATCAATTTCTACTCGTTTTAGTGGTTGTGTGTAAGCAGATTATTTTTTCCAGACGACTCTCACTCCAGAGGAGTACAAAGGACACACTTCAGACCCTTGTAGTCCCAACACGTGTGGTTTCCTCACACTGGGAAAGCTTGGAAGGGAGCCGGCTGGCCCAGCGCCAACCCAAACCCCAGCCAGTCTAAACACAGCACCGGCAAATGCTACTTTCTGACACTGCGCTGCTACTGTCGAGTATCCTGTAGCATCCTCTGCAGCGACTGAGATTTATACACAGTTCCTCCAACTTCCTTCATCTCATCCCTTCCAACTCCTTCATCTCATCCCTTCCAACTCTTTCATCTCATCCCTTCCCTCCACTGACAAGCTTCTACCAGCCAAGCACAGTGGAATTAAAGAGGAACACCTGTGTGACATTGACTTGTGTTACCTGGGCATTTATGCAAGAAGATACCTTTATAAAGTTTATAAAGTTGCTGAATGCCTATGGAGGCCTTGGAAATCAGCACACCAGGATGCTCTGCAAGGCTTCTTAGTCAGTTCTACACATTTAAATACATTTTGCCTCAATGTTTGTTTTTTTTTTCCTGAAAAGTTAAATATTATCTGAATAGTTAAACTATTAGTTTACTACTAAAAGAAGTAGTTGAACTTGCACACATATTTAGTCCAGATATGCACGTGGTCAGGAATTTTATTCCCTCCTTTCAGGTTACCACAGATATGTAAGCATACATTCTGTATTAATCTTAGGAAATGCAGATTTTTCTGCCAATACAAAACGAGCCTTTTCTCTTCAACATCTATACCAAATGTCACTGTCTAATTGCAGGTTAGGTCTCCTGGCTCCATCTGTGTTCTGCTCTTCTTGGAAAGCACAAGGTCCATAATGATCAGCAGTGGTTTGGCCAAATGTCACCAGCTTGGACTGAGGGGCAGCTCACACCGGGTGCTGCCACCTCCAGCAAGGTCTGGGCTCATAAAGTCCCACTGATCATAATGCGAGGTGACAGCACTCAGCATCTCTCAGGAGGCAAGCAGCCTCCCACAGAAACAGAAGTCTGCTTTTCACACAAACCAAATTTGTTTTCTACAGAAAGCTTACACCAAAAATCAATTTGTAGTCTGAAAATTTGCAATTATAATTAGTAGTGCTGTTATTAATGCAATATCCTGAGGGGGTGGTGGATTTTGAGTCAATTACTGAGATGACAGAAGCAAGGTAAGTGCTTGATAAAGCATCCCAGGGAAGAAATTTCCTGAAATACTCAGAATCTGAGTTTTACAGAAACTGGCATGTGCAGCATTGCTGAAGTCAAGATAAGGAACAAGATATTCAGCCTGGTACTGTATCTCCTCTATACAATGACAGCAAGTGTTGCTCTCAAACATGTGGGCAAAATAGTCCCTTGTTCCACCTGTTCAGCCCCTGCCTGCAATCGCATTAATTCAGGGTCAGTTACCTCTTCAGAGCTGGCAGCAGAATGCAGTAATTTAAAACCCCCCTCTGGTGCCTAAAGAAAATACCAAACACAGCTGAGAATTCAAATTTCTTCGTATCTGGGAGAAGCAGGAAACCAGTTTTCATGTGTTCCTGTGCAAGCATCTGGTTTTCACTTGTAGCAGTCAACTGTGCTTACAAAAGCTCCAGTTCACTATGTCTGCTAGAAATACTGAAGGCTAAATTGTCATCTTATTATCTCAAGTTAACACATTGTCACTGGGCACGGGCAAGGGACTACAGCAGACCCCAGGGGAAGCTTTTCCTATCAATAGTAATTCTAGATATTAACAGAAATGTTAAAATTGCCACTTACATTTTACTATAATTTAAACCATCCAAATTACCCCTGCTCTGTTCAGTATTACAGCAAAGTAATCCCAGTGATGCCAGGAAGCAATGAAAGAGATGTCTTCAGTTATTTCCTTTTAAATGCTTTGAAATGAGGAGGGTAACCATGACCAGAGGGGTTGAGAAGTGAACCCTCTGAGCTGCATTTTTCCTGTTTGCTCATATTTTGATGTTATTTTTATGCACTGCAGGGCTTTTCCACACAGCTGATCTCTTGCAGGTCATCAGTCACCCAGGAGATCATATAGCATGAGAAATTAAAGTGATTAAAGATAATCTGTGTAACTGTGGGAGGTGAGATTATCAAATCTTGGTGAATTGCATTGCACAACGAATCTGCAGTTACTCAGTGATGAAATAAATAAATAAAACCACAAAACAAAACAAACAAACAAAATGAATTTAACAAAATTTAACTTAGGAGATAAACTCCACAGAAAACACACTGACCTTTTTTACATTTTTGTTTACGTCAACCAAGTTGAGCAGGAAGATGTGGTCCTTTGCCCCAACTAGCAGCCGACCCCTCTCCTCATCTAGCAGCAGGGTTCGAAAATCAAGCCCCTCTGTTGAGCCCAGGAATGGGATGCAGCTGTTTGAAAGCAGCAAGTCTGTGGGAAAACGAAGAAAATCTTTATAATCAAAATGTTTATATATGATTCATCAGTGTCTTTTATAAATATATGCAACTAGCATGGAATATACCAGTGAGATAAGTGCAGTTTTAGAGTCTGTCTTTCCAGAGTCATAATACAGTTCCTGTTAAATTTGGGTTTCTCTGCGGTTTTTTAACTTCTAAATTGGGTAATATTTACTTCCACAAGATATTCTTCTACATAAAATTTTCTTAATACATTATCTGTATGGCATAAAGGAATCAGAAATTCAACATAAATTAGAAACCAAGAAAAACAGATCTTTGTAAAATGTGTGCTTTATCTTTCCCTCATTCTAAGAAAACTAATTATGTTTATATCATCATACTCATGGATACACATGATCAAGGATCAATACCTCACTATATCTGGTCCTCCAGATATAAAGCAGCAAAGAAGGTCAATGCCAACCAAGAATAACCAGAAGCAGGAAAATAGTGGGACATTTGAAGAACAGCCAGTTCAACTCCCTCACTGTGAGGAGGAACACCTTTCACCAGATCCGCTTGCTCAAAGCCCCACCTAACACAGCCTTGAACACTTCCAGGAATGGGGCATCCGCAACTTCTCTGGGTAACCTGTGTCAGTTTCTCACCACTCTCTTCATAAAAAATGTCTTTCTAATATCCAGTTTCTATCTACTCTCTTTCAGTTTAGAACTATTTCCCCTTGTCCTGCCACTAAAGGCTTTGGTAAAAAGTCCTTCCTCATCTTTTTTATATATTGGAAAGTTGCAATAAGGTCTCCTCAGTGCCTTCTGTTCTCCAACCCTAACAACCCCAAATCTCTCAGCCTGTCTTCATATGGAAGGTCTTACAGCCCTCTGATAATTTTCAGGGCTCTTCATTCCAAGGTCCATGTCTTCCTTGAATGGGTGCCCCAGAACTGAAAGCAGGACTGCAGGTGGGCTCTCACCAGAGAATAGGGGCGGAATCCCCTCCCTCGACCTGCTGGACATACTTTTTGCAGTACAGCCCAGGGTACAGTTGGCTTTGCAGGCTGCGAGCACACACTGCTGGTTCATATTCAGTTTTTCATTCACCAGTATCCCCAAGTTCTCGTCTGCAGGGCTGCACTCAGCCTATTCATCACACAATTTATTCATCATCCAGTCTGTGTTGGTATCGAGGATTGCACTGACCCAGGTGCAGGATCTTGCACTTGGCCTTGTTGAACTTCACATGGTTTACATGGGGCCTCATCCTCCAGACAATCAAGGGATCCTCAAAGATAATTTATTCTAGTTCAATGAGGATGGTATAGTAAGGGGAACATCCAGTAGCAACACCTCTCAGATCCCTATTAAAATGGAAAATTTGACACTGAAGTTTTACTGTGAATTAATAGTAGCTTGAAATCTCTTTTAAAAGGTAATTGAAAAAAAAAAAAAGGATGTTCTATGAAACTAATGAAAGAATCTATACTGCTGCAAAAAAGCTAAAAGGCTGTAAATTAAAAATTCTGTAACATTTTGCCTAATGAATACTCTGTGGATGTAATTCTGGATGAGGACACAAGCGACATATAGAAAAGAGCACAAGGATAGTTAAGTCTTTTTGGGTAGTTATTACTTTGGGGAAAAGAAAATAAACATGTGGATCAGTTCTTCCACAAGTAAACTCTCCAAGCTAAACTATTTGGAAATCTTCAGACAGAAAGGCAAATCTTGTATTTAACTGAACATAAAATCAAGGGTATTTCCACCTTTCTGGCACTGGATGGACAATGTAGCATTCCTGCTAGAAAAGCCAGACTTACTGCACAAGTTATTTGCACATCCTCATCATAATGAAAATTAAGGCCAGTGTTTTGCAGAAAAAGTCCTGAATGAAATAAAAGGGAAAAAAACCCACCCAAATATTTTTCTCCAAGATCTCTCACAAACCATGTGACAGGCAAGAAAAGATTAAGTTCTGGTGCTGGCTAATCAACAGCACTGTGGGAGGAAGAATATTTTATCATTATTAATCTGACTACCTGGTACATAATTATGACAATTACTTTTTGGCTCAGTCATTTCTACTTAAGTTTGTGTGCTTTTGTCTGGCTCAGTGAAGGGTGTTGTTATGGCACATTCTGAAAACTAATTGTCATGTATTGCAGCTCCTATTCCTGTAGGGGAGACTTATTTGGCGGTACTTCGGGAAAAAAAATCTTGCTTCACATTGAAAAAGTATATCCAGTGCTGGGCATTACACTGCTATACACCAGCACTGTTCTTTCTCACGTACGTTTTGTGAAGGCAATGATGTCAGGATTTGTTTTCCAAACTAGTAACACTTTAAAAGATCTGTTTATTAATTGCCAGTAAGATCACTTGGGAGCAGCTTATGGTTAACATGGTACTATAAAAACCTCAGCCCTCACCTGCAGGACACAAGTAACTAACAGAATATGAGGGGAAATTCCTTCCCATCTGCAGCCCCAGGAATTTGATCTAAGGATAAATTATAGACTTGTGCAAATGCTCTAAAGCACTTTCACTGCTTAGGGTCATGCAAAGCATGGGCCTTTGCAAGAGTGTCAATTGCAAAAATATGTGGATTTGATTCCCCACATACGTGAAAGATGATGACTGAGACTGCTCTCTACCTCCCATTTCCTTCTTATTTGAAAGGAATGATTCCTGAAGAGACCATCCCAAATGGACATTTGTCATCTGTTGTTTAGCAGTTCTAGAATTTCTCAGTAAAAAAGTCCCACCTAGAACAGTTACAACAGTGAGAGAAAATGCTATCTCATGACTGAAATGCCCAAGGGGGAATGAGCCCTGCCTGATACCTTGTACAATCATTTATTTCACTGCATCATAAGGAAAACATCTGTGGAATATTCCAGATTGAAATGACAATACTGTACACTCCTTTCTTACTGACACAAATGACAGCACAAGCTGCAAAGTGGTGAAGAATGAGGTTTGGTCAGCTATTTACTATTGAAAATAGCTTGAAAATAAGACTCTGAGCATGGCCACTGATAAGATTGTAACTGTAACAAGACTTAGTAAAACTTTACAAGTAAACATTAACAGAGGATTTATTAAATGACAGCCAAATTAATCATTATTGTCACTCCATAAAATAACACAATCCAATCTTATGTGTTGAAATTTCCCTTCACAGCGAGACATATTTACTATCACCAAGGATATTACACTGGAAAAATTTACTGTGAAAAGCACACTTCCCAATGATTTTCAAGCTTAGAGCAAACTGTTGATTTGAATCACTGCATCTCTGTAGCCTGGCTAACACAGAACCAGCATTCTCACAAGGCACAGTAACAAACTTAGTTCCAGGGATGGTCTGTCAGGAGTACATGTTCAACACTCAGTTTATAGTCTCTATTTGCTGTTTTCCTCAAAATTAAATACTTTTTTCCAGCCTGATGACTACGTAAGTATCCAGCTAACTCCCCTTGTGGGTTAATAATTCACTGCTGAGTGGCCGAAGGTGCAATAGTGAGTGTGTTATATTCATTTAGCAGAGTATTGCAGTGGACTTGGCTCACAACAGCATGATCATTGCTTAAATAATCTCCAGCAGCAGAGCTACAGCAAAAAGCCTTCAAAAGTAAAATTGTCATTCTGTTCTGATAATATGTATTTGCATCTATAAAACATATTTAGACTTCTTAGCCTCAAGTCACATGTGTGGTGACCATGCTACCCTTCCTCAACTCTGGCATGGTGTAAGAATGCACCAATGTGGAACCACTTGGCTGAGACACAGAATTCCCTTTATGACCAGTTACAGACATTTTTTTAATGGCAAGTGAAACCTAAATTAGTAGAAAGGGAACATCTCAACCTCTTTCAAAAAAGTTGCATCTAATGACACCTTTGAAGGACTCTGAAATTAAAGGATGTATAATTTTCATATACAGCAAAGAACAAAGGTCGCATCACTTTCTTTTAGGTAGGAGCAAGTGCTTTCTCATGTTGGAGAATACACATGAAGATTCACATGGGCATTGCAGAAATTCTCAACCAAATTTTTGGGAAAAGAATTTATAGCACGACTGCCACAATTTATCCAATTCCTAAGGTAGTCTCAGTTTAAAATTGACCACTTGACATCAGATGTATTGTTATGAAGGCCAATACAACAGAATACCTCCAGACTACTACTAATCTCTACTATGTACTGCAGGAAGTAAATTATATTTTGTTTAGCTGCATCTCACCATGGATAAAGCTTGTGAAGAGCATGCAAAGTGGCTCTCATTGCTATATAGTATTATGAGGCCTGGTGGAAAACATAATATTCATAGAACAGCAGGGTCTCTCCAAAAGGATACAGAGAACTGAGAATAGAGAAAACATGACTTCCTGTTGTCACAATTTTGTGTCAAAACCCTGGTTTATAAGAAGCCCAAGAAAGAACTATGTACTAAACCACAGGTTCTGCAATTAAGGACTTCTCTATTCATCTTTTAGGACTGAATTGTTCCCAAGGAGGGCATTACAGACTATAAAAGTGACTGTGTAAAGAAAACTTCTCCAAAGATTCCAAAAAAATTCAACAGGACTCTCCTGCAGAATTTCAGGCATTACAGGACATTTTCACTTCAAGCTTCAAGCATTTCTATGGGATTGCTCAAAAGATGCCATATTAAACGTGTCCAACATCTCTGTTTGCCAAAAGTTATTACTGCAGGTAGGTGTATAGGAAGGACATTCTGTAAGATACAGAGGGTTAAATATAAAGAAGGACACTTTCAGGGAATTTAAGAGACTTCTTTTATTGTTTTTTCAAACATAGATATCAAGGTATTACTGAAAAAGAGAGAAGCGACTACAGTAGAATAGCTAAACTCCCTAAACTAAGGGTAACTGCAAAGTAGTTATACACTGACAATACTAAAGGGCCTCTTGAAGCAAAGATAATAAACTCAATTCCCATTATGAAAAACTGGACTACCTATTCTCCTATGGTAAAGTGAGTTTAAATTATCTGTAATACATTCATATACTAGGAAGAACTACATTCTTACAAAACCACTAAAGCTACGCCTCACAGAATAACTGCACTAAGTCCCTAACAGGCTAATTTTATGTCTTCAAGGTGTGCCAGTGCAATCTCTCTCAGATTCTGTGTCTTCCTCGAGGACGTGCAGGTGGAGACAGTTTCTGCCTCGTAGACTTAGGCAACATTGCAACAGCTCCGTTCTAATTAGAAGGTGCAGGGTAAGGCAACTCAGAGGTGTCTGTCGGAACAAGGAATCCTTTTGCCACAGCATCTTCCTTCCGCAGGAGTAGGAAAGCAGCTTCAGGATTGCCAGCGACAAATGCAGGAACCATGCAGTGTTCATATGGCTGCCATCGGGTGTGACTCCCCCTAGCACAGCTCGGTGCAGGGATCTCCTTTCAGTGGCTGGAGAGCAGCATCCAGAGGCGAAGTCGCAAGTGCCCATAAGCTCGCATCGCCTCTGCATGGGCAGCCGGATCTCGGGCTAGGTGCTCAAAGAGGTTGAGCGGCTCAAGCGTTCTCATGGCCGGTGGCAAGCTGATTTCCACAGGAACCCTCTCATTGCCGAGCACAAAGTGCTCCAGGCGTTTCAGCTTCAGGCAGCGGCGCAGGTACGCCATGATGTCCCACAGCCGCCGCACAAATTCCCTCCTGCGCCACCGGCACGGCGGTACGGTGGTCAGCATGTGCATGAGCACCGTCTTCCAGGTGGAGCTGGAAAAACCTGTGCCCCTCAGGATGCAGGTGAAGACCTGCAGGCATTTCAGGTGCAAGCTGTCACAGGGCACCTGCCTGGCAATGTGTTGGAAGAATTTCACCTCCGCCACAGCATACGTCTCCAGCCACGCTGTGCTTGTGACGGACTCGGTCTCAATGGGCTGGCTGCTCACAACAATGCTGGAGCCACCTTTCTGGGTCTCTGCAGGCTGGCTGACAACAAAGATGTCGGAGTCCCCTTGGCGCACCCCAAAGAGCATCTCCACCATCAGTCTCTCCTTACCTTTCCTCAGCCGGAATTGGCAGGACCGGCTGCCAGGCTGAAACACCAACTGTGAGGAGTAGAACTGAGGTAGATGCAGCCATGAGGACCTCACCAACTGGTAGAACCAGTGGGAGGTTTTCTCCACATCTAGGTAGGAGCCAGTGCACAGTGTCTCCAGGAGGCTGGGCTTCTGCTTCT
Source organism: Pomatostomus ruficeps (assembly GCA_013400735.1). Taxonomy (NCBI): domain Eukaryota; kingdom Metazoa; phylum Chordata; class Aves; order Passeriformes; family Timaliidae; genus Pomatostomus; species Pomatostomus ruficeps. The sequence goes on along the minus strand of VYZT01023001.1, from coordinate 1,242 downwards.
GCTGCAGCTCCTCCTCTGAGTGGTGCAGGAAGCACAGCAGCTTCTCGCCCAGCTGCTCCCTCTCGCATGTGCACACCTGCTCCACACGGACGCGGAAGGTCCTCGCTGCCATCTGCCCTGCACCGTTCAGCTCTAGGTGAAAGGCGTGGCCCAGCGGGGGATTCAGCGGGACCAGAACATGGTAAACCCCATCCCGCTCACGGGGACTCCAGCCCTCAAAGGCACTGCCCACCCCGATGGCTTCTTGAGGCACCGGGTAGAAACCATCGCTCACGCTGTCACGAAAGACATGCGTGAAGCTCTCCATCAGCTCTGTTGTCATTGAGCACCCTTTCTCCAGGTCCTCGATAGGCCACTGAATGTGATCCACTAATAGGATCCCTCGCTTTTTCTGACTGTCAGAGCCATCTTCTTTGTCTTCATTTCCACCACTGATTCTTTCTTCCTTGCCAGCATCACTGCCCTCTTTTTCACTGGCAGCCACATTGCCTTGTTCTTGTTTCCCCTCTTCATTCTTCTCTTCCTTCACATTCACATCACCATTCTTCTCATTTTTGTTTGAGACGCTGATCTCTTCATTTCCATGATCAGTGTTGTCTTCCTCAGTTGCAGCAAAACTTCTGTGGTCTACTGCATTCCCACCATCACCGTTTTCTTCCTGCCAAGTACAATCCTTGCTTCTTTGTTCACTGGCATCACTGCTTTCCTGCACCTTCACATCCTCATTTTCTTCCTTTACATCTACATCAAATTCTCCCTCATTTACATCATCATTGTTGCCTGCCTTCATATTTGTATCACTGTTTTTTTCTTCATTTCCATCTCCTTCTTCCTTTCCAGCATCCTTTTCTTGCTCCACCAGCACATCCATGTTTTCTCCTTCATTTCCTTCATCTAGGTCTTCCGTAATTCCAGTAACATTGCCAGATTCTTCATCATTTCCTTCAGCATGGCTGTCTCCTGGCACATTCCCATCACTCTGTCCTTCATCTTTCCTGGAATCATGGCCATCTTCACTTTTAACATCACTGTCTTTCTTCAACTGCACATCTTCATTTTGTTCACTGGCACCCTCATTCTCTCCTTCCTTTGCAGCCATAGGACTGCCTTCTCTTTCACTTCCACTGCTGCTGTCATCTGCCTCCACGGTAACATCAATGTTTGCTCCCTCTTCCTTTGAATCAATAGTGTCTTCTTCCTGTTCTTTCCCTCTCTCTTCTCCAAAGGTCTTGCAGGAGCTCT
>VYZT01023000.1:1309-16360 GCA_013400735.1 Pomatostomus ruficeps | reverse complement strand
AGGAGAGGTGCTAAGCAACCTGATGAGAAGTGGCCAGATTCACCACTCTTGTCTTGGGCATATTGCAAGTTTCTGTTAAATTACCTTTTAAAATATATCCCTACCTTTCTTTGCAGGCAAATGTTTTCTGAGTTGCTAGCTGAGTCATAAGAAATAAACCAAAAGAGATTTGATGAAATATAAAACACACTCATTAGCAGCAGTTTTCCTTGCTGTTGACAGTAAATTCCATGGGAATGGTTTATGTCTTTTTATACCTTCCCTGAATTGTAACACAACCCCAAATCCTCCCTCAGCTCCTGAGGAACTGCTGAGGTGTAAGCTTGGAAATAAAAGTTGATTGACATGCAGACCAGCACTTTATGAGCAGTGCGGAAATTGCAGGTTCAACCTCACCAAAAAAGTACCAGTGTTCTTGTTTTCCGGGCTGGGAATATGTTTGTTTTTACTTGTTTCTGTGACCACTGGAGTTAATCACCTGCAGAAGACAGAGAAATAGAAACGGATGTCTCTCCATGGGACTGGAGAATTCCTACTGCCAGTTTTGTAAAGTAATCATAACCACTGCTGGTGAGGGACGTGACAGGCAGTATTTTACTCACAAAACCACACAAATACTTCCAAGTATCAAGAAACTTAATGATGCAAACTGCTGACTTGACCATAAAACTGTTCAGAAAACTAGCAATCAGTCGCATTCTTCCTATTCCTACCTAACACTTTCCCAAACCTGACCATAGGAGCGTTTCACCTGATGATCCTTACAGTGATAAAATGTATTAGACTATTATTTTCTGTTATTACAGCCTTTCAGCTAGTAGGACTGGATTTTTTAAATGCCAGTACACAGGGGTTCAGAACCTCAGCCAGTCAATGCATGGTCTGTACTCAAGAGGAAAGAAGAACAGCGTCCTTCCTTCCATCCGTGGGCTAACTATTCTTGAGCAATGTTCAGGCTTTTCTGGATTATCCCAGCTGCCAGCTGTACAACAGAGGAGGCAGACACCAGCAGGACTCAGCCGGCTTTTGGCTATTCTCTCACAGCTGGTTTGACGTGGTCTGTGAGCTACTCCAGCAATTACACAGAGATAATTTTCCCTCCTAAAGGGTGCTACTGTGCTAGTCCTAGCATTGTGACTGTAGCCTATGACCGAGGCCTCTTTGGCACCATGGTGTAAGGGCAGACTTGCCCAACCCCTCTGCCAGGGCTACAAGTACTTACTAAGCCTCTAAAAACAGCTTTAAGGTCTAGAAAATTAATTCTGGGCCCAAAGAGCTTTGAGGATGATAAATTAATGAAAAATGTGCTCTTTTCTCAGCTTTCATCCTCTGAGCAGTTTTCAGTGACTGCTGGGTGGGAGGCACCCTAAATGAGCCAAGCCAGTGTTGCCTGTCTTTGGTCCAACAGATAAAGACCTGTTGATGCCAAGGATCCTGCAGAGGGTGACACATGCCTGCTCCTTGACCTGTTGTCCTTTCTCTCACAGATGGATGGTAACATCCTGGTCTCCTTGTACACGGAGCTGTGGTGGAGGCACACAGATGCGGCGAGTGACGTGCCAGCGCCTGACAGCGAAAGGCAGCTCTGTCCCAATGTCGAACGAGGCTTGTGCCCAGGTGTCCAAGCGCCCTGTGGACACACAGAACTGTAACAGGCAGCCCTGTGTTGAGTGGGTGGCCTCCTCCTGGGGCCAGGTAAGGAACAAGGCAGAGTTCCAAAAACAGCCCCATAGTGTGGGCTAGAAAAAAAGAGACAGAAAATGAGGGGTGTGACTTTTCAACCTAGTATATTTAGGTTATAGTTTCCAGGTTTTTGATGAGGCCACTAATTGCTTAGCTCTTTCTTTCTGCCTGCTTGGATTTCTGTAGCTTCCCACAATCCCTATAAATGCTGCTTGTGAACAGGATTTTACTGCAGATCCCTGTGTCCTCCAGTGGAAAGATCTGCAGTTCCATGTTACAGTGATAAGTGATGCATCTGGGAAATAGCCTTCTTCAAGTCTTAATTCCCCTTACCCAACAGTGAGTGTGCTTCAGTCTTGGCTGGCTGGAGTCAGGATTGATGATTGTGATAGCTTCAAGGCAGGAGGATTGTACAATAATTCAGTTTTACGAAGTTGCTGATGTTTCCTGAGAATACCAAAAAGTGTGAGCTTTCTTAATTTGCTTCATGATAAAAGAATGGAGGGCTGAAAGCATTTTCAGACTACTTCATGCTACCTTGCAGATCTTCAAATTTTCTCTTAGCAGATTGCATTTCATGAGGGTTTTTTATAATGTTGGTAGTAAAAAGTGCCTTCAGCTACTAGAACTTGTTATGGTTCACTATGTGAAAACATCTTCATTTAAATCTTGAAAGGAGACTGAGTTAAACCTTGCAATTATCACTTTATATCAAAGAAGAAAATTCTCACTCCCTACGGAATTCCAGGAAAGAACTGGATCAACTTTGCAAAAACCATTATGGGCTATATTGTTCCCCATGACATCATACTCAGCTGAGACAGTCAGATAACTCAGAATTAGTTTCTTAGACCTAATCTCTGTGCATTATCATGTAATATTTCTTCTACCTATCTTAAAAAAAATTTATATCAGGTTCCACATGGTTGCATACTGCTCAATCTCCAAGCCTGAAGATGGTTACACAGTTAGGAACACATCACTGGCTCAGTGGATCAATGACCTGCTTGGTAGTATCATGGGGTATCAGATCCCTGTTGCACAGGTGTAGTGATCAACTTTCCCATCTCTACCCCCTTCCTCTAGAGTTAGTTCCTTTGCTTCATTTAATGTTCCTGGCATTTTGATCTCCACTGTTTATTCCCATGGTGTTTTTTAACTAGTTACTCAGGCTTGCTGGTGATGAGGACTGCTAGCCCCCACAGGTATCACAGAAATCCTCCACATACTCCTGTGAATGTCATTTCCAACAAGACAGTTGACTGGAAGCAGCTGGATACCCAGCAGTCACTGCTTCTGTCTCCCAGTTGTCAGGGAGGGAAGAAATAGCAAGAGGAAGGGAGTATTATTTGAGGAGTGCATGGTAGCGTGAATCAGGGCTCCTACTGATGAGGAAGTGGAGGTGGCAGAGAGATCGGTCAGCAGCCATCCCCTGGCAAAAATTCCCGCTTCACACTAATGATCCCTTATTCAGCCCTCAGTTTGTTCTTGGATATAATTTCCAGATACTAAGCAAAGCAGTTTCCTAATACTTGATGTAATTTTAAAAAAGCACAAATACAGGCTTCATACCTATAGCAAGTTATGTAGTAATGAAAGGAAGGGATTTGGAGAGTTAAACTGAAATGCGGTTGCTAAGCTTGAATATGTTAGGCTAGCCTCAATTTTGGAGCAAGCTTGCATATCTGTTGTGCTTGTCATGCTTGCTGCTTTTGTTTATTGTCCTTCAATGCTTTTAAATTATTAAATGGAGTGGAATATGTTCTTGGTTCAATGCCTTCTTTGTTATTTGACCATAAGTTATGATAGTACGAGCTGCAAAATGCACAGTAAAAGTAATGTGTTGAGATTTCCTTTATGGATCATAGGCTCTTGGCTAACGGTACAAGAACATCTAATTTCCCCTAACAGATGTATTTAAGATTAAATTATTGAAGAGAAGAAGTAATGCATCTACGGGGCAGATACAGAAATGTACTTTAAATGCTGCTGGAGGAGAGTGAGATAGAGCAGAAGATGACTGCACAGTCAGCCTTCAACGCCTGCTGGAGTGCAGAAAGTGGGGGAAATATCAGCAGTCTCTGTATGGCAGTATGCACTTTATTTCACTAGCAGTGTTGTAAAAATGGAATGTGCCCTGTCTTTTACCTCCCCTAAGTGAATCTTCTGTGTTCACAGTGTAACGGGCCTTGCATTGGACCTCAACTGGCTGTACAGCACCGACAGATATTTTGCCAGACCAAAGATGGGAGTTCTGTGTCATCTGATCAATGCAGTTCCTTACCAAGGTAGGATAGAAATGTCCTAGGTCTGAACCCACAACCCTTTTCAGAGATATTGAATGGACTAGTGACTTAACTGGAAACCTATGTGTTTCCCCTGTGTAACAAATAGGTCATGCTGCAGCCCGTACAGTTATGTGTAACAAGTCTTATCTAGCTTAAGCCCAGACTTCCCTGTTTGTTCCTAGGAGCTTCAGGCCAGTTAGCCAATAACTGGAAAATCTTCTGTACATACAAAATCCTGACTTCAAGACTGTGCTGTATCTTCTTAAGGTGCCAGTCTTCTCACTTACTTAAACACAAACCTGAACAGAAAAAATAGGGTCTCCACAAGTTTTGTTTTCCTCCAGATAAGCTCCACTGTCAACTTTGTAGACATTTACTCTACATGAGACAGGTATGTAAATCATGATCGATCATGACTGAAAATTAATGTAAGTGGCTTGTTGGCTCCCACTCATGCCATTTTACTATCTGTGTGACAAATAGATGTAAACCAAGTATGCCTACACATCTTCTGTGAGAATGTCTTGAAAGCAAAAGGAGAGTTTTCTGAGAATTGGTTCTGTTCCCACTGGCTGCAAAGTTAAAAAGTTACAAAGTCCTGCTGGACCGTATTGGTCACCACTCATTTCACCTTTCAGCAGATCTCTAGTTTGGCCCTTCCTGGAGAAGGCATTTCAGCCAAATCCTCAAATAGTTCTAATGGCCACTTAGCCTGGTGTTGGTATACCAATGTGTGTCCCCCGAGGGTCTGGTCCTTGAGAGCAGTTCAAAACTGCTGGCCTCACCTGGCAGCCTTTGAAGCACTGATCAATACAGTGCTCTGAGTGAATTACCTGTGGGATATGTAATGTTTGCTGTCCCTCCCTCCCTTTCTCCCTCCTGCCCACAGGCCGTTGAGCACCCAGAACTGCTGGACTGATGTCTGTGGTGTGCACTGGAGGGTCAGCCTATGGACTGTCTGCACGGCTACATGTGGAAACTACGGCTTCCAGTCCCGGCGCGTGGACTGCGTGCACATCCGCACTAACAAGCCCGTGATGGAGCACCACTGCTCCTGGAGGCCAAGGCCAGCAAACTGGCAGCGCTGCAACATCACACCCTGTGAAAACGGTACTTTGCTGAGGGGAGGGGAGGCAGAGCGGTGCAGGAACAGGAAAGAAGGCAGAGCCATCTCTCAGAAATACAGCACTGGACATTGCAGATGGGCATCCTGGGGAACCTCCAGCCCATATATCTGCAAAGTCCAGCATCTGAAGCTTGGCATCCCAGAGAGGAATGCTGCCCATTGTGAGTTTTTTTAGCAATGGTGTTAGTGCTGGGATTGTGTCCCCTTTCTAATAGCGTGAGAAATAATTCATGCAGTCTTCTGGAGCAAGTCCAGAGTAGGGCACCAAGTTGATTAGAGGGATGGAGCACCTGTCGTATGAGGAAAGGCTGAGGGAAATGGGATTGTACAACCTGGCTTTGGGGTGACCTGCTTGTGGCCTTCCAGCACGTGAAGGGAACTTACAAGAAAGATGGGACAAGACTATTTACAAGGCCATGTAGTGATAGAACAAGAGGGAATGGGTTCAAATTGAAACAGAGTAGATTTAGATTAGATGCTAGGAAGAAATTCTTTACTGTGAGGGTGGTGAGACACTGGCACAGGTTTCCCAGAGAAGCTGTGGATGCCCCATCCCTGGAAGTTTTCAAGACCAGCTTGGATAGGACTCTGAGCAACCTGGTCCAGTGAAAGACATCCCTGTCCACAGCAGGAGGGTTGGAACTAGATGATCTTCAAGGTCCGCTTCCAACCCCAACCATTCTATGATTCTACAGTTAACTTTCAGTTAATGGTACAGACAGAAAGAAAAACATGAATCACAACCAGACTTATGGCTGTAGTCCAAATCCTGTGGGTAGGAGGATTATGGGAAATCCTGCAGGCAAGACTGCTTTCTTTCAGATTACAAGCAAACATTGGGCCTGCCAGGGGACTAGAAAAGCTACTAATTTAAAAAAAATAATGGAACGAACAAAAGAGAACAGGTGATGTGCCTGTTTGGAAATTATGCTCTCATCCTTGCAAGCCAGTTGCTTTGCAATCATTGCAGATGCAGCAGCAGAACCCACATCTGCTTGCATATATTGACACCAGCTCTGATGCTCCCTCTCAGCAGACACAAAGGGGACTATATAGGTCCAAACTCATGAGTTTGGGGGGGCCCTAATGGAAGCTGAAGTGATGAGGGAGATTACAGATATTAAGCAGGACCTTTGCTGACACTCCAGCCTCTTTCTGCTATATAGAAATGTCCCAAGGTCTATTTGGCATACTGGACAGTTTTCCAAACTTAAAAACAGGAGTCTGTGGGCCTCAAAAACTGTCCAAATGATACCAGAACCTAAGCCCTACAGGAGTTCAAAAGGTGTCTTAACATCTTTATGATGGATGGTTTCTGACCTGTGAAAAACATAAAACAACTCCCAGTCAGCCAGGGTGACATTCCCACACACTAGCTCTTCAAATGTGGAAACCTGGCCAAAGTGCCTCTGAGCTACTCCATTAAAACAAGTGTCCAGTTCCATTTAGTTCTCCGTCCTTGGTTTAACTGTTAGGACACTCATAGAATCTCTCTAAAAGGCTGATAGATGACAAACGGACAGTGTTGGAGCACCATCAGAAGCCCTTTCCCCAGGCTCTGAAAGCAAATGTTGCCCACCAATTCTCCTCTGATCCTGTGGACTTGCAGTCCACAATCAGTCCTTACAGCAAGTCAAGCTCACGCTCATAGTAAGACCTCCCAACACAAAGGTCCTCCTCTTGGCCACCCAAGCATATATGTTCTCAGGTAAGAAATTCTTTGTTCATAGCTTCATCACCATTTCTTCTTCTTGTTTCCCCTTTGGCAGTGGAGTGCAGAGACAGCACAAGGTACTGTGAGAAAGTGAAGCAGCTCAAACTCTGTCAGCTCACCCAATTTAAGTCACGTTGCTGTGGGACTTGTGGAAAATCTTGAAGACAGACGAAATGAAAATGGAGGAACAAGGGGATCACAGCCTTTTCTTCACTGAGGCAAAGGCTTTTGCAGAAAATACAGATGGAATGGAATTATCTTTTTCATTTTATTTATTTATTTCCCTTTCAAAAAAAAAAAGGAACACCTTTTACCAGATTGTTGTTGTAAAGGGATTTGACAAACTTTCCTTTCTATGAATCTGGGAGACAGAATGCAGCAAAATATGGTCATGAGGGTAGACCACAGAGTCAGAGAGACCCATGACACCAGAAATGGGTATGAGAGGAGTGGGGCTTCCTCTAAATCTATGTAAATGCTTGGGGGATACACCAAGAGACAGGTGAGGAAGAGGACTAGAGTAAAAACCTAGCATCATGTTACAGAATCACAGAATCACCAAGGGTGAAAGAGGTCTTCAGAGTTATCCAGTCAAACCATTAACAGCACTACCATTATCAATGCCTAAATGATATCCCTGGGTGCCACATCCAGACTCCTCTTGAACACTTCCAGAGATGATGATTCCACCACCTCCCTGGGCAACTTAATCCAATGCCTAGCCACTTTTTCAGTGAACATTGTTTTTCTACTATCTAATCTGAACCTCCCCTGGCACATGAGGCCATTTTGTCTCATCCTGTTGTGTGAAACATGGCAGAAGAGACTGACCCCCACCTCACTACACCATCCTTTCAGGCAGTTGTAGAGAGCAATGAGGTCACCCCTGAGTCTCCTCCCCGCTAAACAACCCCAGCTGCCCCAGCTGTTCCTTATAGGATGTGTCTTCTAGACCTTTCACTGCTTTCGTAGCCCCCCTCTGGACATGCGCCAGCACCTCAATGTCTTTCCTGTAGTGAGGGGCCCAGAACTGAGAACACGATTTGAGGTGTGGCCTCACCAGCGCCGAGTACAGAGGGACAATCCCTGTCCTCAAGCTGACAGCCACACCATTGCTGATACAGGCCAGGATGCCATTGGCCTTCTTGGCCACCTGGGCACAGCTGGCTCTTGTTCAGCCAGGTGTTGACCAGCACCCCCAGGTCTCTTTCTGCTGAGCAGCTCTCATCTCTCTTAGACTTCATTGAGAACACAAGCACATGATTTTGCTTTATAAACTTATTTGTTAGGTTCAAGATTGGAACCCTTTTTAATTTCTAAACCCCTCTCTCCTTCCCACACCAGGCAAGGGACATCCTTGTGGCCTCTGAGGATCTGATCTCTGGCGAAGTTGAACAATGGTCTGTAACATAAGTGGATCTAAAATACACCTGAAAATGTTTCCAGTTTGAGATTGTGAGGGAGGATTAGGGATTGAAGGGTTGCCCTCAGTACAGAGTTGAGATGGTGATATTAATTATTATGAAGCAAAAGGAGAACAATTATGATCTGCTTGACAGACTTTAGTACAAACCTGCAAACACTGTTCCCTAGTGAGTATAGGTAGGAAAGATAGAAACTGTTATGTGGTGCACAGGAGGCATTTTGCATACTACATCCTACGAACACTTATTTAGAAAAGAGGTGCTACTTCCCAAAGTTCTGGTACTATCAAATCTGGGGTTCTGGAAAAGAACATGAGGAAGTGGGTTTTTTCTATTTTGCTATCACAAAATTTCTCTTTCCTGGCAGCAAAGCCTTTTGGACAAGTACTAGAAAAAAAGCTTTGTTCAGATTTTTCATGGTTGTTACTACTCAGAAGAAACAGAATGGCTTTAGCATCTGCCCCATAGGACTAATGCCAATAATTTGTAACAAACTTGCTCCTCTCTAGCTGTCTCCAACAACAAAACCGGTGTTACAAAGCAGCAGATCTTTAAGTCCATGTATAACACCCCGAAGGTACAGTCTGAAAAATGAGACTCAAATATCACACGCACAGCATGACTTTGCATGCAGGCTATGAGGCTTTCCTCCTGGCCTGCTGCAGTGGATATGCAGCCAGTGAAGTGCTGCATTATTTTAGTTCCTGGGCATTCTCTGCTCTGCTCAGAAAAAAAATTAAACTTAGAGGAAATCTGCAAAGAAGAGAGTTTGAGAGTTGCAGAACTTTAAAGGAGAACTACCTGATCTCAGGTTTTGGTTCAAGACCTTCTCTTAATTAAAGGCTTTGTTGTGCCTCTCCTGTAACCCCTGTTGGGGGTAGTGCCTCGTGGTATATTAATGAAATGCTGTCCAAGTTCTGCTATGATACAGCTTTCATGACGTGGATTTTTCACGTAAACTGGGGGTCTGTTATTGAGGTCATGACATTAAACTGTCTCAAACTGGCTTACTTCAAAATACATCTGGCAGTGAACACTCTTGGTAGAAATGGGTCTTCAAGAAATAAGCATCAGTGTAACTTTTTATTTAAAAAAATAATGACTTTCTGTGTATGTAAATATATATCTTTTCTGTATATTTATTAGGATTTCCTGTATAAAAAGTGCAATATTAATAATTGTACATTATTTTGTCCAGATAAAACTATTTTGGGTTTTTTTAAATCTCCCCAAAATTTTGTTCCTCTAAAATCAACAGTAATAGTGTATTTCTCTTAATTTTACTAGCACTTGCCTTTAATTGGGGATCTGCTTCACTGTGCACAGAGTGCTTTATAGACGATGACATGAGGGAGGGATGATATTTTTAACTTGTGAAATGATAGTTATGCATGGAATGAAGGACAATTCCTTAATAACATAATAATAACAATGATGATGATGACGATGTGATGGATATTTTTGATACATTAGTTAACAGAATGCAGCATGGGGAAGTATTTACTTTTGTGTAAAAGCAAAATATTTTCAAGCTGTTACATGTTCCATTGTATCTGTGTAACTGTGCACAGGATAAACACAAAGCATCTGATCAGGAGGGGCCACTGTGTTGTCTCTGCACAGTGTAAATTTAATTTCACATGTCTGTCTTCTGAATTGTGACTTGGCAGCATAAGAGAAAGATTGCTGGTTATTTTATGAAAGGATGCTTTCCATCTCTAAAGAGAAAACAAAACAGCAAACTTGTATTTATATAGTTTTTGTACAAGTAATGCAGGTTACTTATTTAACTACTACTGTCTGACGTTTTGTTTTTTAATCTTAAAAACAAAAGACAAAGTAGCAAAGCTGTTGGAGTTCTCTGTCCTTATTCTGTATTTTGCTATTTTGATAGCAGCACACACCTCTTACACAAAGTATGTGATGTACCTGCCTTGGGGAAAAAAGACATCCTAACTCTTTTTTAAAAGTCTCCAGCCATTAAAATTCTGTCTTGGAGATATGTTTTAATTATTTGCCTTGCTTTATACTTTTTTGCTAGTATCTTTCCACTGTTGCTCTTGCAGAAGTATAAAGCCAACACTGCTGGTCCAAGGACCATGGAAATCTATAAAAGTATACTCCTCTTTTTTCTAAGTAGCAATGCTTCAAGACGTAACTCTCCCCGGCAAGCTATGGCTTGAAGAAATACCTGTTAATTCAGTCTTCCCTTACAGGTTGCTGCTGCCTTCAGTAATGGAGCTGCCAGCTACCTGAAGCATCAGGTGTCTATTGTATGTAGAAGGAATTGTGGTAATGGTCTGAATTATGAGGGGGAAGAAGAAAAAAAAATAATAAAGCAAAAGCGTTTTTTCTTAAGAAAGAAAAAAAAAAGGAGTTTTGAAAACTACGTTGGTTGTTGCTGTTGCCCTTTTCAAACAAACAATATATCTCTGCTGAAAGGGAGCAGCAATTTTGCTCTGATTTATTGACAGTTTCCCTTGTATGATGTTCCTGAAGCTTTTTAGATACCTAAACTGCAGGCAAATAACACCTCACATAGACATAAAGTCAGACAAGCAAGTCAAAGACCAGACCTAAGACTCCCAAGCAACAGTACTGAAGGCAATGGGAATTTCTTTGTTTGTCTTCAGTAAAATAAGTGTAGGACCTGTTGTGTTTGTAAAATGAACCACATGTTTGCTTAGGTTCTCAAGAGAATAATTATTCTCTCTTATGCTTATGGCGTTTTTTACTAGTCAAGTCAAAAAGCCTTCAAAACCTTCAAAGCAAACTTCCAGTTTTGTTCTCCTGACTAATTTTCCTCACAAAGGAGAAACAGTTCTGGAACAAACAGAAAAAACCAGCGCTGAAAGACTCCCCACAGAAAATCTACTCCCTATCTTTTTAATCAGTTCACCCTGGCACCTCACTATCCCAGTGATAAAAACCCAGAGCAACTCCTCCCCAGCTCACTTGCTTACATAACTCTACAGATCTCTGCAGGTCTTTGACCTTGAGCTAATTTAATCACTAAATTTAAATACAAAACATTATTTCTTTCCAAGAACAGGCTCCATCCTACAATGTTCTTTCCACAATCCCTTCAAAACATCTCCTCTCTCAGCAAGAGCAGCAGCTCTTGAGCAAGACGAACACCATGTTTGTAAAGGCCAGGTTCCTCTGCACACATTGTGGGAGAAGCCACTACAGCATCATCCCTAAGCTCACACAACAAAAGCAGCCCTGGTAGCACAAAATCTTCATTCTCCACCAGAGGCATCATTCTTGTCTCACAGGGTGCCTCCACACTTGCCCAGACACACAAATGCCTGGGTTATCAGCTGACAGACCAGGCTAATTTTGGCTAAAACCTTGAGATTTTAGGAGGGCTGCAGCACAGCAGGCAGAACTGCATCAGGTGAGGCCTCAGCTGAACTGAGCCTGAGCTGGAGACTCCTCTCCGCAAGCAGAGCAAGTTCGGGTTGCACTTCTCTATCCTTCTTGTTAATACAATGCTTACATCTCAGGAGAGGAAAAAAAAAGGAAAAACAAGAATGTTGTCTAAGCCTTTAAGGCCTTTGCAAAGAAGGGCTTTATATTTGTGTAGCTATAAATAAAGAATGTTGTTTTATGCAGTTAAAAGGGAAAGGGACACCAGAGGGTTGCACTCGGGTTACATATAAATACTCTTCTTTTAAAGCAGTGGCAGGATGTGAGCAATTCCATAGTAAGCATGTAGTTATCCACACAAGCTTAGGATGACATGGGCATCAGAAACTACTCACTACTACTACTACTACTACTAGTACTACTGCTACACTCTCTAGTACTATAAAGTAGTCTGCTTCAAGATCTTGCATGTTTTGTATACAAACTCCCTAGGGACAGTGGGAAAGTACAATAATGAACCAGAAGGATCACACCAGACAGGCCATGAACAGCTTGCTCTCCAAGTGAGGAGCCAGGATGGGTTTGTCTTCTCTTAAGGAAGCACTTAATGGTTGGACTGAGGAATGGTTTATTTTGGTCTATATACAGACTTTCCCCCCTCCCCGCCCTTTTCAACATGCTGGTTGGTGGGGTTTTTTTTGTATAAATTATTGGTTTCAGTAAGTGGCCAATAATATTGGTGGATGCTTGTTAAAACACTCCACCTTCTGAAACACTCATGGAGTCAGTTTTCAAGTAATAGCACACAACCTAGTGATTTTATTACCAAAAAAAGAAAAATCTCACTGTTAACCCCCTACATACAAATAACAGAAAATCAAATCCAGCTGTGCAGGGAGGATCTCACAGGCACTTTTTTTTAAGCGAAGAGCAAGGCAGAGCAGGGGCATGCTTGCCCAACAAAGTAGTATGCTTGAGCCTGTGTAATGGTGCTTGGCAGTGCCACACAAGCCCTCTCACCAGTCTGGGGACAGGTCACACCAGCAAGCACAGAACTAATGACCTAGTGGAAACAGAACACAGACATGAACATAGTGCTGCCTTTTTTAGAGCTACGCTATTCCTGCTCTTCTGAATGCAACCAGAAAACTCTGTGTGACAGACATGCAGCCAGATAGAGAAGTAAAAATCAGATTGCTCCAAAGCAGTATGTCCCCAAAAAAGTAGAAGAGGGGCACAGGTCATCAAACCACTGCTTCCAAAGTGAGAAGGAGGCAGAGAGAGACTGCAACAGTGTTGAGAAGAGTGATTTTTAGAGGGATTACCCAAAAGTAAACTCTGTTCAGAAAAATCATTATGGACGTTTCCCATCCCAGTGAACTCAGTTCTCTGCCCAAATGCCTCTTTCCAACTGAGATAACACAGATCCCTCAGGGAGATCTTGTCTGTGCGTCAGAAAATATCTTTTTTTTTAATCTTCCAAGGAAAAAGTTTGCTTTTTCACACATTAAATTCAGCTGCTTTCTGTCTCCTGAATACCATGCTCAGGATCTATATTGCTTCTCTCTGTGATATGAACACACTCAGTCCTTGCTGAAGCATACCACTTATCTTTCAACACTTCCTTCACAGTCCCGAAACACTTGAGGTGCTGACAATTCACTCTCCTTAGTAATCTATAGTGTTGGGTGAAGCCTTTGTTTAGAATCTGTGGTGGTAAAGTTTTCACAAATTTGCTGCTGGTTCATATTTCTAGGCCATAAGTATATAATTTGCTGATTTTTTTGACCTCTCACCTACTGCCAACTGCAAACCTTCCCCAGATGAAATGCCTTCTGCAGATGTAAGGCATTGGGGTTGGCAGTCCTTGCGGACACAGGCGGTTGAAAGGCTGATATAATACAAGTCAAAAATGAATTAATTAGTTATCTCCCCCATTATTACAGGTAACTTTATTCTGGGGTTGTTTCATTTTGTTTCCCATTGAGGGCAGATGAATTAAGTAATTTTGCTCAGCTTTTTCCCAGTAAGGAACTGCAGTACTGCTTTCCTCCTAGCTAAGGAAACATCCATAACCTTCTATTAAGTTGCTATCCTTCTAAAATTAAATTTGCACATGTCTCCTTAATTCAGCTTTAGTGCTTAAGACTTGCTAAACAGATTGTGCTTTGCCTGGAGATAAGTAGTGCTGGTGAGTACGCCTCTTGTGTGTTTTCAGGGATGCAGGTAGAAGCTACCCCTCCGAAAAGCTTCCTCAGTGTACATACGCAAAGCTGTTCCTGTGCATAGGTGACATTTTTCATTGGCAATAGTCACAGTAATCATTACCAGGGTAGTAACCCGCTTTGGCAGTGATTTTTTCATCCATTATTCCTTAGCACAATCCTCCTTGATCTTTTCTGCATGCTTCATGGTACAACCACCCTGGATGCCTTTCTCAACCCTGCCAAGGACAAAGTCCCTTTGTTTCATCATTTCATTTTGGTTTTTAAAACACTTTTTGATAGTAGCCTTTGTACTTCAGCCAATTTTTATGTATTGATGCCATTATCCATTCTTCAAAAGTAGGATGTTGACTGCAGCTATTTCCTTCTTTCCACCCATTTGTTCACTGAGTGAGAAGTGTTGTCTTGTGCTGCATCATGAGTGCAAGGTCACAGAAGCATCACCGAATCACAGAATCACAGAATGGGTTAAGTTGGTAGGGATCACAGTCATCTGGTCCAACCTCCCTGCTCAAGCAGGGTCATCCTAGAACACATGACACAGGATTGTGTCCAGACAGTTCTTGAAGTTCTCCTGGTGAGGGAGACTCTACAACCTTTCTGTTCCAGTGCATGGTCACCTGCTCAGTAAAGAAGTTCTTCCTCATGTTCAGGTGGAAGTTCCTGTGCATCAGTTTGTGCCCATTGCCTCTTCTGCTATTGCTCGGCACCACCGAGCAGAGCCTGGATCCATCCACTGACACTCTGCCTTCAGAGACTCACAGACACTGGTGAGGTCCCCTCTCAGTCATCTCTGCTGGAGGCTGAGCAGGCCCAGCTCCCTCTGCCTTTTCTCCTAAGAGAGATGCTCCAGTGCCCTCATTGTCTTTGTCTCTCTCTACTGGACCAGCTCCAGCAGCTCTGTGTCTCTCTTGTCCTGAGGAGCCCAGAACGGGACACAGCACTCCAGATGTGCCTCACCAGGGCTGCGCAGAGGAGCAGGATCACCTCCCTTGTCCTGCTGCCAATGCTCTCCCTAATGCACCCCAGGACACCATGGCCTTCTTGGCCACCAGGGCACACTGCTGGCTCATGGACAGCTTGTTGTCCACCAGGACCCCCAGGTCCTTCTCCTCAGAGCTGCTTCCCAGCAGATCAGACCCCAGCCTGTGCTGGTGCCTGGGGTTATTCCTCCCCAGCTGCATGACCCTGCCTTTGCCTCTGTTGAATCTCAGCCAGT
>VYZT01022990.1:0-33390 GCA_013400735.1 Pomatostomus ruficeps | reverse complement strand
CAGGAGAAAACCAGAGCGATAAGAAAACAGTAATTTTCTTACTTTTCTGTACAAATCGTCTATCTAGTTGTGTTTTTTCAGGGACTAGTTTTGAAACACAACTGCAGTCCAGATGCTCTAAAGCAAAAATGTCTGCTCTCTAACTGCAACTGTTAGCACAAACTAACAGCTTGATGTAAAAAGACTTGAGTAGATTTAACTGTATTTATGAGCCTATTTCAGTTATTCTCTTACTTTTCTGCCATGGAGAGTTTATTCGTCTGCTGTTTGTAGTTGCAGGTTATTTCATTTTGCACACGCTGAACAAGCTCCTCATCGATGGCATACTGTATTGCTGTCTGGATGACATCCAGCCACCAAGGAGAACCTGAATGTATCTGTGTGAAAAAGAATAGATTTAGCCTTAAACATGCAACAGAAAACCAATTTACTCATTGCAGCAAAGGCACATACTGCTCTTTAGGTCACAGTCAAACACAGACTGGCTAATTCCATGAAAAGTGGAGGATGAGAGTATGATTAAATAATATTCCATCTTCTGTTGAAGTCTAAACACATGACTAAGAAACTATCTACATTCTCCACACCTTTATATTCCTTCAGTAGAGTCAGATTTATCAAGGCTATTTACACAGAACAGCCACACAGAGATAGTGTGATCTCAAAGTTTCTTCCTTCTCTCTCTCCCAAAAGGAGATGAAAAGATCATTTAATCAGGGAAAGCAAAGCTCCCCGTGAAATTAATAGAGCAACACTGAAGTGACCTTATAATTCTAACAGGCGAAAGAAGATGCATAAGTTTACTTGCTCATGTGCCATTTGTCCTCATTTCTTTATTATTTCTTTACTATTAAATAAACACTGTATGACATGCAGCATTTCAACTCAGGTGTTCATCAGTTAATTACGCGTTTGCTCCATTCCATGAAATCTGAATTGTCATATTGACTAAACAAGTCTTAAGAACACTGACTAAATGGATGTCAAAAACCAGTTCCCTCGAAAGTAACTGAAATACCATCTGACACACCACAGAAAGGTTTCAAAGGCGAAACCCCATGACTTACTTACCTAAATTACAGGTGAAGCACAGTTAATTTAAAAAAATCAAGAACAGGATTAAACTTTACTGGAATCATTCTCCCACCATGTACTTGTGTTTTCAGTCATCTGTTCATCAAGTTCTGTGTGTGGGGAACACAGATTATATTTTGGGCCTGTGGTGAGCGTGCCCAAGCCCCATTCCAAACAGGCCTTCAGAAACTGTTAGAAATAATAAACAGCTAGAGTTCTGGATAAACAGATGAAAGTAATACTTTTTAAAGACATCAAAATTCAAAGGTAAAATATATAAGAGGTACCTGCCTTTCTCTGAAGCTCCCGAATGGTTTGAAGAACTGGCTGTAAGGCCTGATGGGCTTCTGCAACTTCTGCATTGGATTTACTCATATAATGTTGCCGAAGTTGTTCTGCCTGTATGGAAATAAGACCTTAAACTATGCACAAATAATACCTGTGAGGAATATTGTAAATGTAAAAACCCCCCAGCTACCATAGTGTTTTAAAATAGTTACCTATCTATGTGCTACCCACTTTCATTTGTAAGCAATATTTAGCAGTAGTTTTTTTCCCCTCTAGAATCCAGCATTTATTAGTATTTGAGAAAGCAAATTACTACAAAGATGCTAACTGTGCAACTTTGCCTTTGGATAAGCCCAAACAACACAATAGGAATACACTGCATTACAAAAGGGAACTGGAATCTCAGAATTCTTACTGATCTGTGTTGAACACATGAACAATAAAAAGATCCCAGAACAGTCTGAGAACAGGACAATTGAACTTACCTATATGTAAAAATTACTCACAAAATAACAAGAAAGGATTAAATTTCATTATTTTTAAGTGCATTAGATATGGTTTTTTTCAGAGAAATTACTTCTAACAGTGAAACCCCTCTTAGCATGCAAGTGCCTCCACTATAAAAGCAGTGCCAGTTTATTTTATATTTTAAAAATTGATTAACTTAAAAGTAACATTTACCTTTCACCATTACATACTGATTTCACTACATTTATTTTGTGCATTTTAGCATCTGTTTTTTGTCTGCTACTACTAAGATAATTACATTGTTGTTACAGAACCCAGTTCATCTGGAATGGACAGGACCCTCAGGTACTTAGATGAGATACTGGAAAAAGGTAGCTATGAAAAACCACCTCTGCATCACATTTATAAACAAAGCAAATTTTCCAACTGCTTTCTTTATAATCATGTCAGGATAACCTGGTATTTAAAAATTGCTAGAATTACAGGTCAATAAAAAACAGGCAGTACTTCTATAGAATTTCTATAGGGCAAGTGCAAACTTCCTATATTTAGGAGAACAAGTCTCATTAAAACAGAAAAAAAAAGCTCCCCATTCATAGAATTTGCATAAAAATGGTAAAAGATCAGAAGATATCCAAATAATAAGACAGATATTCATCACCATCACAAAACAGGAGAGGCTATAAGATCTGGGCCTGTGCAGCTTGCAAGAGAGAGGCTTACAGATTCCTAAAGAACAGCCTTCCAGCAGGCAGAAGGAAATCACCAAGATTGGGAAGCCCAGACATCTTAATGAAGTACATGGCAAGTGAACAGGGGATAACAGCTATAAATTGAAACAGGAAAAAATTCACAGAGAACCTCCCTACTATGAGAATTACGAAGTACTGGAACAGGCTACTCAGCTAAATTGTGAAATCTCTTTCCTTGGAGGTTTTAAAAGTCCAATCGGATAAGGCCCCAGGATACCTGGACAGAAATCCATGCTGACCTTGCTCTGAGGGGGAAGTTCAGCTAGAGATGTCCCAAGGTCCCTTTCAGCCCAAACAATGACACAATAATGACATTCTTCTGCATATGTTGTCTTTATGGCCACGACAAGTAACCAGTAGTGAAGAGTAATTCCAGCTATTTTGCCAGATACTTCCCCAATTAAGATTAAGGATACAGTCAAACTTATGCATACAGAAAGTGATAGACAGTGACTTGCTCACCTGGCCGAAGAAAAATAAACTTCACCTACAGAAAACTCTAACTATTTGAAGTTAAAAGTAAGGAAAGCTAAAGAAAATGTGAGGACTCAGAAGAATTCAGGATGACACATTCTTTATCAGTAACATCTATATAAGTTATTTCCACAGGAACATGGGGGTGGGGAAACAGCATTTTAGAGGCAAAAATTATTAAAAGTTCCATAAAACACACTCACAACATAACAGAGGCCATCAGCATTGAGAACGGCAATATTTTATTGGACACTTCTGTTCTCATCACACAGTAAACAACTCTTGATTTTACTAAGTTTAGGGGAAATGTATGTAGTTAACTCAAAAGCTATTTCTTTTGAAATTAAAAGAATTGTTGTTTCTTTAGTTAGAGAAAATACTGAGGGGACAAAATATAAAAATGCGCTCTTCGAGATTTATGTAAAAACGAAAGAGGTTTACCTCTTCTGCAAGTCGGCTATCACGCAAAGTTGGGGGAATTCCTGGGTGCTTTGCCAACAATTCCATCAAATTGTGTGTAGAATGAAGTCTCTAAATGTACACAAAGTCAAGAGCAATCGTGAAAAAAATCCATTGCAGCATCGGTGACAGGAAAAACCTGAACAGCAATGAAAGCTTACAGCAAGAAATTAGTATGCATTTAAAATCAGTTTTGTCTTTCTCTGCTAATCTGGAAACATAAAGAAAAGAAAGATTCCTTTCCACACTTTACTGGGATAGGAAATTATAGGAAATGAGATATTAAAAAGACCTTCTTTAACATCTCAAAAGCAAATCAGCAGGCAAGCGTGATACTAGTTCATCAGATCCTGTACTATACTCACCCTCCTAATTAAAACAGCCCTAGACTTTTATGGAAAACAAATTATTTATCTCACAGCACACTCTTTTGTAAATGTCTTTTAGAATATTCCAAGGAAACAATTCATTTAGCCTGTCTCAACCAAATAAAATATAAGGAAAAGACCAGATACCAAGAGCTTCAATAATTTTTCATACTTTCCACTTCTCTAAAATAAAAGATATTGAAAAACACATGACCTTTTTGTTTACTTTTGGGGAAAATAAATTTGATTGTTAATATAAGGAAACTCTGGTCCTCTTCTCTGGCTTCACCCTTTGTTTCTCAAACCAGACCAATAATACTAAGCTTCCTGCACAGCTCTCACAAACTCATACTAATAACCTCCACTATCATAAACTTGTGCCCTTCTCACATCCTGGATTCTCTTCACCTTTGCCCTGTTACTATCTCAGCCACTTAAGAGGACTGGCCAGCAGTGGTTTGTCATTATCCCAAAGAGCTGAGCCGACACAACTGAGAAGAACTTAACAGAAGTCAAATTTTATTACACTAAGGCAATATTAGGCAGCATATATTTTGAGGGGGGAAAAAAGCTCTACTTGATTGCATAATCCAGTAAAACAATTTAATTAACAACCTTGTTATGAGCAGCTTAACAAATTTATGCTAATATGTCTATGCTAAGCAAAAAAAGCCACCAGGAAGTCACAAAGGAAAAGAAGAATCAAAGAAGCACAACAGAGACATCAGGCGACCACATGCAACATAATCAAACAATAATTTAATAATTTACTTAGATAAGCAAGTAAAGAAACAGACAACTGACCACTTCTTATCTATGTGTCACTAACATTTTAAATTTCTTGTTATGCTGAAGAAAATTTTGGTCAATTTAGAACTGATAGCTCTTGAAGAACTATAAATTATGTCACTTAGAGAACCATGACTTTTTTACCAGGAAAATATATTCATATTTTTAATATAGTATTCAGAAGGCATGAAGTCAAATGCCTGAACAGAAAAGGCACTTTGAGTCTTTCCCATGTTTTGATGCCCTTTTATCTTCTGCAGTGCTATTTTATTATTCTCTACCATTTGGCACATTAATATCATTGTCAGTGCAAATTCTGCACTCTGTAATTGCAGGATGTAATGTAACTGTTAATGTAAGCAGTCACAGTCACATGCACAAGTCTAGGAATTCAGCTTGCTAAGTTTACTGCAGAACAGCAGGTGGAGATCATACACTGCTTAAGGGACATCATGAAAATTCACAAGTTTTTAGAAATACAGTAGCTTTTTTATTTTTTTTTTCCAAAAAAAGAAAAAGCAAACATGAAGGTCACCGGACAGATTCCTATCTAAAGATTACGATCAAAATATTGTGATCATGACAGAAGGCTGAAAGAGTAATTCAGCACACCACTGGGAGGAAGAAAAGACTGACCTGTTAAATTAAATCTAAAGTATTCCAGTTCTTAACTACATCTCTTTACATTTCACTGCTCACTCACTTGCAAGGAATCTGTTTTGAGCTTTTCTTTGTGCTCTTCAGATGATCTTAATACTTCTCTGTACAGCTCCGCAGCCAAGGCATATTCTCCTGAATTAAAAGAAGAGTAGCAAAAACACGGACATATTGTGTTTATTTTTAAATATACAAGCAGCCATGACTGACCTTACAAGTGTTACATTACTTGTAACATACTAAGATGTTGTCAGAGAGTCTGCATAGTAAGTGCCTGTCTCCAAGTAATTCTTTCCTAGTCATTTCATGCCTCCCCCCAAAAAAACTGGTAAAAGACAGAATATGATATTCTACAAAGACTAATGCAGTTTCCGAACTAAATACATTTTTGTGACCTCCTATCTTAAAATAAGTATTCATAGTAGCATAAATTGAAAAAAATCTCATGTTGCACTAAAAAAAAATAATCTACAAATCACTGCAGTGATGTATTGCTAAATTTACACTGCAAATACATTATTCACTCTCCCAGTGAAAACCATGAAAGTTGTGTCATACTTCAGAAATGCGGAAATGATTAGGTACATGCACGAAGCAGAACTATTGATGTAAGCTGCCAACATCGCAATCACTTCTCAGAAAATAGCTTATATAAATTAAAAAGAAATACAAAATTGAAGTTGTGTATGGAAAAGCAGTGAAAAAATAAATCCATTTTCATTTTCTTTCCTCAACTGATGGAAATTTACTCAGTCAGTAATAGAGACTTAAAACATGGAAAAGTACAGGGACAAGAAAGACATAAAGACCGATAACACAGTAAAACAAAAAATCATCCTATCTATATGGAAGTGTAACAATTCTATGTCAACAAGGTTTGTTGTTTCTTACATTGAAGGAGTTGCAGTTGTAAGGGTGTAATCCTGCAATATAGG
This sequence comes from Pomatostomus ruficeps, assembly GCA_013400735.1. NCBI lineage: Eukaryota > Metazoa > Chordata > Aves > Passeriformes > Timaliidae > Pomatostomus > Pomatostomus ruficeps. Next base: position 27,126 of record VYZT01022990.1, on the reverse strand, counting down.
ATTGCCATTACTAGTAACCTCCAAAAGTTACGTGCTGAATTTGCAAGGCCTCAAGCTTGAAGCTTGCCAGGCCTCCCTTGAATTTTTCTTGTCCTCCTGCCTGGACCTTTTAATTGGCTTAGCTGTGATAATGATTTTTTTAATTCACTAGGTGCCTATGGCTAATTTTTAGGGTTTAACTTTTGTTTATCTTTGTGTGGTACAAACACAGCTTTATATAGAGAGCAGTAACAAGCAGTTATTCCATGTAGAATGAGATATTTACAACTACCACAATGATGTAGTGTAGAGAAAAACAGGCCTAGGGACAATAGCAGAGGCTATTGACAAGTAAAGATACAGGATGCAGTGTAGAGTACAGCCATGGGATGCTAAGAGATGGTGCACAGGCTTGGCAGTGAATAAAAAGCCATGGCTATAAACAACTCACCCACAGTCAAAGAAAGGCAGACTTAGACCTGGACAAAACTGGTTTTAGGGGCAACAAAGAGAACAAAGAAAGAGTATGTAACATTCATAACAGGCATCATGTACACTAAATTTGGCGTTTACATGGAGCTGCAGACCAATGAAGAAAGAGAAAGATGCAAACATGCTAGCAAACATAAAAATGAACCTCACTGGATTCTTGTGTGAGAAAGAAACCATCAACAAAAGCATCTTATTCCTCCTGACGAAGGTAGTGACAACTGGCCATTGCACTGCCACCACATCCAAGAAACCATTGACCACAGGATCCTGATGAGCCTAACCAGAAAGGTGAGCATAAAAGCAGGACAAAAGCAGTAGAAACAAGTAAGTGTGATTGTTACACTTTCCTTTGCCTGTAGCAATTAAATTTGGGCTAATAACAATTAGACCTGTAAGACAATTATACTAAGAATAAATTCATGGCCTCACTTTCATACAAGGTGTGCTTCCCCCTTCCTGACAGAGATGACTGAGTGTAAGGGTAATACTGGATAGGGAGTTACAGATCAGAACTCTGCCTCTTTTGTCCTGCTTTTGTTTCTCACCAGATGAAATTTTTATGAATCTGGTTTTCAAAATAGGCCAAACTTAATTTTTGCTACTAGTGTATTTGAGAAGCATTACATCTGTATGTAACTCTTTTTAAGCACTTAACTCTATCAGAAGCACTTATCTCTATGTTGCAATTGTAACGAAGTATTTCAAATCTACTAACTACAGATTAAAGAACCTTAATACAGTCTTTCTGTGAGGAAAGTAAGAGAAAAGGCAGTTTGCTTGTTCTCTTTGAAGAAAGACTGACATGAGCTGGAAAAATTAAAACAGCTTGTCAGCTTTAGAAGAACTGGAAAAAGAGGCATTTTACACATTCTTAACTAAGTAATTTTAATTTATTTTTATTTTCTTCAGTGGGACACTCAAGATTTATGTAATTATTTTTGTTTCTCATTCAAAGTTTTTTTTTTCTTGTAATTCAGACAAAATCTATATTGATAGAGCTGTCCAGCAGGAGCAGCAAAAGGAATCCACAGCCAGCACAGCAGTTTGCAAGACCAGGGGCACAAGGGAAGCCCAGAAAGCAGTACTGGCAAAACAAAAGCAGGTTAAGTACAATTGCACAAGTATGACCTCTTTATCCTCCCAGAACACAGAGATGGAGCATATTCTTTACTCCTGAACTGAAAGGAGTAAAGAATATGCTACAGCCCTTGGGTCTTACCTTTAATAATATGGATACCAGCTAAGCCATTAAGAGCACACACCAGCTGTCGGTGAGCTTCTTCGCACTCCGTTCGACATTTCTTTTGCAGAGATGCCAATAGTTCCTCCATGGTCATGGTGCTGAAAAGGAGACCAAATGGCTCGAATTTGAAACAAAATCGCAGTACTACAAAAGTAAGAGAGGCATGCTGAGCAGCATAGCAGATCATTACAAGCATCCAACACACTGCAAATGTTTTTTCAAGATTTCTTTACTTATTAAAAAACCTCTAGCTGTCAAGATTTTCTTTCTGCTAGAGCTTTACCCTAACCCGAGTATGCCCAGAGGTTGACATCTCCTAAGAACACAAAGAAATAAAACCAAGAAGAAAATTAGAACTTGGTAAAATAATCCTTCATGGGGCAAAATAATTTTCTTCTTCTGTTAGTGGTGAACTGGAAACAAGCAAAATAGACCTCATTTTGTCAAAAGCTGTTGAGACGAAAACAGCTATGACAGACTTCTACCCTCTGCTACCAATCTAAACACAAAACACATGAAGTGTCAATGTAAAGAGGAAAATGTGTGAAATGAGAACAGAGATGACTAGCAAAAATCATTCTAAACTTCCTTGTCTACATTTGTCATATTTGCAAATTATGAGAGGAATTTCACCAGAAGAGAATTTGCTTAACAAAAAAATACCAGAAATGGGGAGGAAAAAGAGAGAGAAGCAGGAACAAAAATCAGGAGGATGCAAGAAGGAAGCTTGAAGGATACCTTGGAGTAAGGCCACAGATTAAAGAATCAGAGGACTGATATGAAGAGACAGGAGAGTGAACAACAGCCTACAACAGCTGACCTGAGGCTGCTTCTAATACAAATTGCTGCTGTTAGATCAGACACCACCCTCCTCCCCTGAAATGCTGCTCCTCAGCCTCATTCACCTTCAGGAGAAGCATTTACTATTTGGTGTTTAGCACTGTAGAACACAGTAAGCAGTGACATAACTCTTGCGCAGACTGGGCTCAAATTATGCTGGAAGGATACCCTTGCCTAGGCCTTTATTTTACCCTGCTTGCAACATTGTTCTAGTTGCAGAAACTGAATCTTGGTTTTATAGTACAGTGTTACACCAGAGTGAGTTTTAAATCAATATAATCACTACTCGTAATTACCGAACTCTGCAGAGGTAGTAGCAAATGCATATGCTGATACTTCCACCATAGCTACTTACCTTTTATTTTCAAAACCACCAGCAGTTCCAAGAAAAATTATAACAGCAGAAGGATGTACATATAAAATATGCAATTTGATACACAGCCTGAGACTACCAATTAAGGCAAAAGAAGGTGGGGTTTTTTTACTCAGTTAAACTAGGAGAACGTAGAAAAATCTCTTTTGAGGGTTTTTTTTTTTTACTGCCTTCACTACACAGGTGGTAAAAAAAGTTATCTATCACAGAATATGCTCCAAACTCAGGTTTTTATTCCAGGCGTATGTCTCTTATCTCTATGCTCTAGCATCAATTTTCTTGTTTCAGTAAACTTCTTTTCATCAAAGGTCCTAGCAGTGAATTTCTTCATTATTCTCCTACATATAACCAAAGACAGGAACCAAATTTATCTCTATTCTTGGAATGTCCACTGCTGCAGTCACGTTTAGTTCACAAAAAAAGGTATGTAAATAGTGCTGGGAAATGACTTTTCTTTGGACATGCGATTTTAAAAAAGAATTAATTTTCATTGCTGGTTTTTCCACCAATTACTATGCAGCTGTCACTGTGCACCATTCCACCCAAATCAACACAGTACTAAGCTGTTCCCACCGTACTCTGCTCAGTTTACACATTTCATTTACACTACACGGGCTCATTTTAATGCAAATAATCTTGTATGATGGGTGAGAATATTGATTTCTCCTATATTTGAGTCCTTGCTTCCACATTAGCAGACTGTCACAGAACGTGCTACAGCACAGTGTCTACTGGTCTCTGCTCAAGTAGGTGCAAAGTCAGTTTAAGCTGTTTAGGCACTGCAGATGCCCTGTATTATAAAGAGCAAGGAGTAGGACACAAAACTTCTTACAAGGATTGAAAGAGGCTGAATAGAATGGATGGACTAGGAAACAGTAGCAATAATACTGGCAGTGCTAAAAGCTGGAGTTCTTCCCTACCTGTAGCTTAAAAAAGAAACATAGTGCTCTGGGAGTCTGGAATGGAAACAGCCTGCTCTTTCACAGCCTCCTTCTAATTGACTGAAAAAGTAGCAGCTACATTTCACAATATGACTGGCAATATGCTTTTTTTTTTGGTCTAACAAAAAGCTGAGACCAAACAGGGCACCTGGGAGAAGAAAGAAAAGAGCATTTGAACAGCTTTCAAGTTTGGATTTACATTTACAAATTCTGCAACTGCACATTAACATTTTCTTAGAACTAAAGAATTATTTCATTCTGTTGATTCAGTTTGTTCATTGTTCTCATTCATGATCATGAGTTTTGTACTAGACAAAAAAAAAAAAAAGCTGTGGGCTTATTTAAAACAAAAAAAGAATCTGGTTTGTTTCACACTCCATCTGTCACCAGCAAGACCCCAAAATCTATTTGCATAGTAAAGTTACGATGCCACTGGAGAAGCAAATGTGTTCTTTAACACAAGAATTACACTAATGACCCCACTGTGCCATGTTCAGCTTCTGAGTGCAGATTACCTTGGTGTGCCATAGTTGCACATTTAGCTGAAGAAACTTTAAATTAGGCTTATTTGAGGGCTATACAAGAACTTGCACTGCTGGGGGCAATCAGAGTATTGCTTTGGATAAAGTAGGCTATTTAAGCAATGACAGAAATTCACCTTTTCTGTAGTGGCAAGAACTCTCCCCGAACAGCTTGTGGGTGACAGCAGGCCTGCCTCAGCCGCAGCAAAGGGTATAGAATAGAAGTCACAGTCCTTCTATCTAGGCTGCTAAGCTTAAGAGTCCAGTCTGAAATCTTCCTGAGTTTTGCCAATGCATCCTGGCAGCACACCTCATGCTGGCGATGATAGAAGTGTCTCTCCACAGGAGAGAAGTGAAGCCAGTGTATATTTTCTGTCTGAGGGGGGATTTGAATCTGAAATTAAAAAAGAAAGTAAGTAATTTGCAAATAAACCTATTAATAAATGATGTTCAGGAATTTTAAAACTCAAAACTCTTATTTACTTGGTCGATCACATCCTTCTTTGCCGATCTCCACATTATCTTCGCAATTAGACCGTAGAGAGGATGGGGATTTTTCCTACAATAAGGTCGATATAAAAGTTGGTCCCACCAATGTTTGACCCAGTAAGGATCAACTCCAAGAAAAAGAACTAATCCATACAAATCTGCCAAGAAAAGAAAGTGTTTTTGTTTTAATACTTCGCAATATGTCTCAAAAAAAATTAACTTTCATACAAAGGCTATCAGGCATAAAGCATCTACATTCTGGCCTTTATCTTTTCCACTTTTCCAGTCACTCCCTCAGCAAAATATTTAATTTGAGGCAGTGGGCTGGGTGGTAGAACATGGGGATTCTCTCCTTTAGCTCATTTTTGATTTCCATACAACTTGCAAGAATACAGCTATTTGTGAGACACTTTCCTAATTTCAAGTTTAGCAGAAGAGAGCAAAGGATTTAAACCTATTCAGAGCACAGGCAAGAGGCAGAAATTACATGATTGCATATGGTTAACCAGGTTTGTCAGGTTTTTCTAAACCAATATTGCTCAGCATCATTACTTCAGAGCCTGCTGTGCACCGTCTGCTGCCCACAATCCTAGAAGGGGCTGCAAATCAGAAGAATTTTTACTTCTCTATTAAGGTATATGAAATTAAAGAAAGACACTTATATTGTTTTCTTGCTAATTGAGAGAATACATTTTGCTAATTCTGCCTAATTCAGAAACCTGTCACTTTTTGGAATGAAATTTAAGGACATACCAAGTTTAAACTTCTGTCTAAATCTTACTGGAAAAATACAGAAGCACATATTTAAGTGCTGCATGTGGATACTGCAGAAACAGAGATATGTGATGGTATCTTACAGTTCTTAAAAATCTGCTGGCTACATTCCTTATTCTGTTAGCTTCATGGTAATTCAGCATTCAGCTGAAAGCATCAAGGCATTCACCAAATACATCACAGACCAGAGGAAGAAAAATCCTGGGAATCATTTCTGTGCAAGAAGCAGTTGTTTACCCAGAGGTCCTGCCCCACTGCATTACAGCAGCAGTGGCACAGATTGAAATGAGTCAGCAGTTTTCATCCCCAACACAATGGGGGCTGCCTTAGTACAGCCTGAGAGTCTGTCAACGTGTATTATGAACTATAGGGTATTCCAGATACGCATTAAATAAACACTGTCACACACAGGGCCCCGAAGAAGTTAATCATGACACTAAAAACAATCACTTCTTTCTACAGTTTTGCTTTATTAACTATGTGTTCTTGCAACTATTACGTGTATTTATAAATTTAATTCACAATTCCGTAATGAATTAATCTAAAATACTGATTTTTACCACTTAGTATCCAAACAACAGTCCACAAATGCTTACACTGATTTATCCACTTTCAAATGCATTACCCTAATGTGTACCATATATTCCAAAATCCATCAGAGAACACAGGGAGACAAAGCAGTTAGTTAGTTCCCTTTCTGTTATTCTATCTCTGTATGAAGCCTGTCAAAAGAAACTGAGTGCCACACAAAAAAAAGACAAGATAAATGACACCTGCTAATATACAGCGACCTACTCCACACATCTCACTTCATTAAGTCCTTACATAAGGACTTGAGACAGTTTCATAAGCTTTAGCACAATTTTTTGAATTTATATTCATGGCAGTGGATGCCCACAGTAGTTCATACAGAGCTATGCAAAAAGGAATTTGACAGTTCAAAGGATTCTGTAACCAACGCAGACTGTAGCTGCAATAGAGGGTTAATATTTACCCACTCTGCTAAGTGAAAACTGAAGAACAGACTTGAGTCGGCTATTAGACACACAGCTTCTCCGCTCCTCAAAGTATTTGACTAACTCAGGGAGACAAAGAGATTTCAGCTCTTCAATTTTTATATTGACACTTGTATTGATGGCTTTATTACCATGTTAAAGTTTATGGCTTACAAAGTTAGATTACCTAATTAATTCAGGACAAAACTAGCAGACACTTTAACTGCTTCAAAGCCCTACCTAATTATCAGCATAAGGAAATCCCACAGATTATGCTGCCGCATAAAATCTCACCTTCTAATCCTCGCTGCACAGGAGTGCCACTGACACACCAGCGATTGATTCCACTCAACCGGAGCGCCATTTCAGCAGCCTAGTGAAAGGACACAGAGCCAATGGTAGAAAAGGAAAACAGAGTGGAACACAGTCTTGATGACACGTGGACCTTATTTTTGAGAAGTCTGAACATCTTTTCAGTATGTACCATTAGCAGACCTAGAAGCAGCATTGGTACAATAAATTATAAAAACACATATAAAATTTTTGATCTTTTTTGAAAGGTAACTGAAAGCTGGTAAAAAGCCATGCCCTCTTCCAAGTAATCAAATGCAATTAAGGGTTCACAGAAGGCAAACAAATAGCAAAATAAACTGTATGTTAAAAAAATTAAACATTAAAGCTTGTAAGCCATTATATAACTAGCATTTTTATCTTCCTGTCGTGAGCAAAAAGACCGGACAAACACTAATTAAAATAATCCCCCCTGCAGACTGTATCCTTTTGAGTTTGCAGACACACTGCTGACTATTTTAGCTTCTAGACCCAGAGGACATATCTCTGCCTCTGCACCAGACCACTGAACAGGCTAGTGTCTTGTTAGAAACTATCACACACCATATACAACATGATGACCTAGTTCTTTAAACTGTCAGTGTAGATTATGTTAAGTATTTTTTGAGCTGGATATACTTCACAATCTGCCAAAATTCCAACAGGAGAACTATTTAATAGTATCTCCAACAGAAAATTCACTTCTAAAGAAGAGGGGACAAGGACAAACTACATGAGTATACTTTGAACATTAAGAGGGGGAGAGGAAAGACTATTCTACTATTTACAATAAACTTGTCAAAACATTTTCAAGTTAAATGAATGCATGACCAGGAACATCATACCTTCGCAGTAGTGCATTCAACCATTTGCGCTTCATCGAGGCAGATCCTCCACCACTCCACTGCCACTAAGGGGCTTGGGATGGCCATGTAGCGCTTCTGGTTCCTGAAGCGGCGCCCATCCTCGCTGTTGCTGTGGGGAATGTCCACATAGTTCAGTTCGGAGCGCAGGACGTCATACGTGGTGATGACCACCTCCTGCTCTGCCAGCATGTGGGGCTGTAAAAAGCCATGCTTCTTCACACCTTGATACACCTACAGAGATTTACAGTCAATAGCACAAGAGCAAAGAAGGAAGGTAAGAGACACTTTGATAAAAATGCCAAAATGTCAGTACAGCTTAATATGTGCATGCTTTTAGCAGTGCTGCTCATATAAAAAGAAACCACTCACAAAATCTGTATTCCTATAGTAGTGTGGTAGGAAATTCACCTAAGTAACCTAATAATAAATACAAAATTTGTGTGTATAATTTTTTATAACTTTGCAAAACGTTTATTTCCTCCTTTGAAGAAGAGAGAACGTCATTATTTTCTACAACAGTTATTTGTTGTAACAGTTGTTTGAAGCTTAAGTATTCTGTAATATTCTATGGAACAACACTATGTAAGTCACTGTTATGTGTCCAGTCTTCTCCTCTCCTTTACTGCAGATGTATTACCTTTCTCCCAAAAGTTTTACTCACTAAAATTTAATGGCAAAGACAGTAAGATGCAGCAAAATATATAAAAAACAGAAATGATATGCTAAGTTTTACCTACACAAGGATTTCTACAGAGATTTAGGAGATGAAAAAAAATACCCTACGTAAGAAACAATCAGTGCACTAACAAAAACCTTTTATATTGACTTTTATTATTGGAAGTACTTTTCTTATCTCCCTCATAACGTTAAGCCAAATCCCTTCAGAAACATACAGAAGTTAAAAATCTCCTCTTTATCCCCTGATGATCAGCACATGATTTCACTGTTAATTTCACTCTTAACCCTACCTTTTCACCCAGTAATAAACTTCCACTACATTTGTGCATATGGTAAGTGTTTCTGTCAGCTGAAAGAAGCATGTGCAGGTAATTTCTTTCTGTTCAGCCCCAGAGTGGGACAACAGAACAACCATGTCATTGCACAAGAAACAAAAGAGAGAAGGGGGGCTTGGAAGGGGATGAAAAAAGAAACCAATTAACCAAAAAGAGTATGCTCTCTGAAGCAAGGAAGAAGGAATGAACAGTTGTTGAAGTTTAATGATTTCTTCAAGTATTTATGAATAGATTTTCTGGAGATTTATAACTCGGCCAAGTTTTGGTTGTTTTCACAGAAGCAGGAAAAGACAATCTGCTACAAAGCAAGATCTACTGATAAATTTTAATTTCTTGTTCTATTACATAAAACCATTAGAATTTCCCATGGGTTGTAAGCAGTTGAAGAGTAAAAAACACACTTCACATGCAATGCAAAAGTTGTTAATGTGGGAAACTGATTCTTTGAAACATCTCCACTACTTTCATTGTACCTTTACAGAAAATAAACCACCAAATTTTCATTTTGAAGAAACACTGAAAACAAGTCTCACAGTTGGCAGTTAAAAGAAAATGAAAACAATCTTGTAGAATGGAAGGCGTTACACAGTTTAAAGTACTGACAATCAGTATTTAAACTATTTTACTGTTACCATGTAAATCTATTTCTGATTATTTTCATCAAAGGTGCTATTAAACTTGGACTGGGCCCTAGGAAAACCATGTGAGTTTTACATATTTGTTAGTTCCTGCATTAAATCTAATTAGACTGCCCTCACAAATAGCACGGGAGGCCTAGAATTCATTTATACACTGGGCAAGTATGTATAATAGCTGATGGTACCAGATATATCCCTGAATAAAGTCATATCAATCTGCTACTACTTTGTTCAAAATACAAGTGATCGATGGTTTTCAAGGCTCTTGATCATTACAAAGGTTCTTGACTGCTAAAAATATGAAGGACAAAACTTGACTGCATTGGTAATAAAAGACTCTTAAATACTGTGATAACTGTATTTTTAAAAATCCGGTATAGCCATTTTTACTCTAAGTATAATTAGGTTTATTCTAGTGACAAGATTATTAGAAATCAAGTAAAAGGACAATACGCATTCTCCAAACAAACATCCTAATAAATTTGGCAGATGTTATAGAGACAACGTCCAAGTTGCGACAGCATTGTTTTCAGTAAACACCAATGCCCAAGACTTCTTTTATAAGCCGGAGAATACAAAATGCAAAACTACAGGCTTTACCTACTGAAACATTGCTTATCTAGAATGAAATGAGGAGCAACAGCAAGAGAATTGCTTAGGTGCAAGAGTACAGGGAAACAACACTCAAAACACCCATAGGCCTTTTTAAGTTCCTTGGCAGTCTTTCGAACAGCCTTGCCTCTCGGAAATCACCTGTTGTTGTAACTGCTCAAAATTTGCTACTATTTGTTATACAATCTAGTCCACTGATTTATCTCCAATTGACCAACTAAAACAGAAAAAAAATGAAGAACTAAATGCAGACTGTCTTTCTGGGACACCAATGCACCACATAATGTCAAAAGCATCAGTCCAGCAGCAAGAAGTGTAGAATTCTAACACAGAGGACAAAGACCTCTGAACTTAGAGTGACGCAGAACGTCAGACAGGAAGCCCCGAGCCTTGATAAAGCCTCTCCAGAATATGAAGCTATATAATCTTACCAGAACTCGAAGAGATGATGATCTTACATGCCTGTTGATCTCATCTACCCACTGGTGACAAATAGAACTTGGAGAAATGATCAGAGTTGCTCCTGTGGGAACTGGTTTCATTGCCACAAGGCAGTGGGGACAGTAGAAGGGTCTGCTCTTCAGCTGTTCCTCTTTGTAGTTTACACATTCTGCATGCTGCCACAGGTAACACTTCAGGCACTGCACACGAGCTTTGTAGTCAGCCAACCCAAGCTCACCACAGATGCATTCAAAACGATATTCAGAGGTATTAAATGGAAATACAGAACTGGTATGTTGTACACTACTGCCAGCATGTTCTTGGGAATGTGAGGACTGGACCTTTGGGATTTCCTGCTGGACATCAGCTGTAGTTTTAGAAACATCAACATCAGGATGACTGCTCATGTCACTGGAGACAAGGAGGCTGCCATGCAAATCAGGAGACTTTGGGACCACAGTTTCCTGCTTAACGTTTTTGTCTTCTACAGAGTTCCCATGATCTGCTTCAGATTTCCTGTTATTTTTACTACTAGTACAATAATCATGTTCTTCCATGGCGATATTCTCATGTGAAGCAGTTTTAAAGACGTTTTCAGATGTTACATCACTGGTTTTTGATTCTTTGGTTTGAGTTTTAGCATCAATAAATTGCTTCTTCTGAACATTTTCTGAAGTCCTTGCTACCTACAAAGTAAAATAAACCAAGAATGTCAGATTTTACATTCAGATGTGTCCAGTGACATTTAACATCTACCTGTGCTACTTAACGTCTTCATGAATGACATAGCCAGAGGGATCGAGTGCAACCTCAGTGAATTTGCAGATGACACCAAGTTAAGCAGTGCAGCTGCCACACCTGAAGGATGGGGTGCTATCCAGAGGGACCCAGACAAACTTGACAAATAGGCCCATGGGAATCTCATGAGGTTTAACAAGACCAAGTGCAGACTCCTGCACCTGGATTGGAGTCCCAACACAGGCTTGGGATGAACAGATTGAGAGCAGCCCTGCTGAGAAGGACTTTGGTGCACTGGTGGGTGAGAGCCTGAACGTCACTCAGCAACGTGCTCCTGCAGCCCAGAAAGCCGATTGTGTCCTGGGCTGAATCCAAAAGCAGCGTGGGCAGCAGGGCCAGGGAGGAGATCCTGCCTATCTGTTCACTCTTGTGAGAGCCCACCTGAAGTACTGCAATACAGCTCCAGGACCCTCAACATAAGGGGGATGTGGACTTGTTGGAGCAAGTCCAGAGGAGGGCCATGAAGATGATCAGAGGGCTGAACACCTCTCCTATGAGGAAAGGCTGAGAGAGTTGGGATTGTTCAGCCTGGAGAAGAGAAGGCTTCAGGGTGAGCTAATTATGACTTTCCAGTACCTGAGGGAGGGCTATGAGAAGCTGTAGAGGGACTATTTACAAGAGCACATAGTGACAGAAAAAGGGGGAATAGTTTTTAAATGAAAAAGAATAGGTTTAGATAAGATATTAGGAAGAAATTCCTCACCGTGAGGGTGGTGAGACACAGGAACAGGCTGCCAATGACACTGAGGATGCCCCAACCCTGGAAGTGTTAAAAGCCAAGCTGGATGGGGTTTTGAGCAGCCTGGTCTAATGGAAGGTGTCTCCATGGCAAAGGGATTTGGAATTAGATGATTTTTAAAGTCCTAACCCAAACAACTTTCTCCGCACCTTTTTTTTTTAATTGAACATATGAACACATCAGAACATAGAAATTAAAGGTTTATATCAATTTCCAGTTTGAGCATTTGGTTAATGTTTACCAGTGTTTAAAAAACAACTTCAGTTGTGACAGTAAGAACAGTACAACTCCCAGTGACACTATTTCAAAAGACTTACGAGAGATGTAGTTAATATTTTAACCCAAAATTTGATCTACTTATGATTGCTGCTTCTTTATTTATGAATATCAAAGCAATTGTTGCAGTTTTCTTCATTTTTATCACTAAGTCAGTGTCACTAAACGAGACAGTACTGTACTGTGCAGAGACAGTACAGCTGAGAGAAGCACGCAATTGGCAGAAAAAAGAGCAGCCTTTGCAACATTCTTTGAAGTAACTACAGCAGCATGTTTTACCTGCTCTTTGGTTCTTTCTCGCTTTTTCTGTTCCTTGTAGTTCTTCCCCAGCTTGAAAGACCCAGCCAAACCATGTCCTTTAACTTGCTCTACCACCTGTTCTGCGATCAGTTTTTCAAGAGTTCTTTTGAGAAGCCGTCTATTTCTCTGGGTGTCGTACCTATACATAGAACTGATGTACTTAAATATTGCAATAATGGATGCTCCTTTCTTCACATTCATTTCCTTTACAGCTGCTAATATCATTACTCGTAAGCCTGTATGAAGAATCAAAATAAAACAACTTACAGCTTTAGATAAAATCAAAGTTACCTCACAGAACATGTACTAAGGGAACTCTAAACATAGTGTTCATCTAAAAAATGCAAAACAGACAGGCAGCAGTTTTGACAAGCTTTTACTTGAGGTAGCTCTACAAATTCTTATGTTGCAGTGATTCTAAAACAATGTTGCATAACAATAGAAATAAGTCACTCAATTTGCTTACTGAGGCATAAAAAAGACAGCTTATTTCATTTAAAAGCATAAACACTTTACAAAGATCTCCAGTTACATGGTGCTCTGTAGCACAGAGTTCTGAGTTGATAACTTTTAAATGAGGACCACTTATCTGTAGTATGCAATCCTACATGAGAGTGCTCAGCAAAAGAATAATTTCATTCTGAAGTAGTGAAGAGTAGCTTTGAACCCACAGTCAGTGGCCAATATAAGATAATGCTAAAAGTAAAATGTATTTTAGAAGTCAACAGAAATACTTACTGGGATACTGTATTTTCTCCTTTAATTTAGGCTCCATTTTCTTTGGATTTTTCTTTTTATTTCCCTCTAAAGGTTGAGGTGGAACAAAGAAGTTCACAAGCTTACCCTAATGCAGACAACATTAAATAGTTATTAGCTCATGTCTTTTCACAGTCACTCTGACCTTCATTAATCTTTCCACAATTGAAAATTAGCATGAGCCACTACAGATGTATGTCCTGATCTCACTAATTTGCTCAGATAGCTCATTTTTGATGTACAGAGTGACACATCATTCAGTTCAGTTTCTTCGCAGTGTTCAGCACCCTAACTGAAACAAAGAACAGCCCTGAAAGCCTCTTGGGTCCTCCACTGCTTCAGCATTAAGTTGTGGGAATCTACAGCTGTGTTTTAGGTTACTGATGTGAGAAAAAAATATGTATTTAATATATAGCTAGAAACACAAAAGGAGGTAAGCAATATAGATTAACTGCCCTAGCTAGGTGTATAAAAAGTAGGTTTCTCTTTTTACGAATTGCCTCCCAAAATTTTACTCTATTAATAGAGTAATGTATTAGCTAAGATGTCTGACCGAACTTTTTACATCATGAAACAGTTTCCCTAACTCCAGCCCTCCAAAAGCTCTGGTCTCTAGCTATTGTTGTCAGCCGGTGTCCAGGCACTTTAGTGCTTACACTCCCCTCTTCACATTTCTCGGTGCTGATGCTCTTATACATTTAAGAATCATCTTATTCCCTCTAAGAATTGAGTCCTTTTAACTGATAAAATGACAAACAGGCAGGAGATCACTATGATAAATTTACAATGAAACTGGCTGCCGTGATTTCCAAGGGACTGAACTCACGAAGCGGTAAGGGTTCATTTAAGAATAATGGTGCTTTCCCTTCAGAAAGAATTTTCGGGTTTAGTGGATGTGCCAAGTTTTCACAGTATGCATGACGAGAAAAGTGAAAAGATGGAAAATTGTTGCTAAATAAGCTACTTTATTATGTGAAATAGAGGGAGAGCAGAAATCTTTATTCAGAATGTAATCTGTCCCTATTTTAGCACAGAACATGTGTCTAATGGATGTTTGACACTCATCAATACAATGAAGTGAAGGAGAATGACATCTAACATAGTAAACTAAATTACATATTTATACACTCCTGAAGCCTGTGCAAACTATATTAGCAGTGTAGTTGCCTCGTAAAACCATTGAACAATGGCAAAGGATCAGCAACTTCTCCTGCAAAATATTCCACCATTTATCCTGCCAAGTACCATATCCTACAAAGGGAAAAACTTTTACAGTAATACAGCTTTAAATATGGACTTCTACAAACCAGAGACCAATAAGCTCAAGAGAAGTGCACTTGCATTAATTCCGAAAAGCATTTTCTTCATAATAACTCCCACCCCGGTTTCCTTACCTCAGGTAATGTCAGATCATCTTGTTTAATGTCTGGTCCAGTATGATTCAGAATAAGAGCCAACACTTCTACTGTTTTCCCAAGACCCATCTCATCTGCCAAAATACCTCCAGGCCACTGGGGTCCAGCAGTTGGATATTCACGGATAATACTAAAATTCAAGTACATTCCCAGTGAAAGTCAGTAACTACAGAATGGTGTGACGGAGAAGCAGGAGTTCAGGGACACACAGGATAGCTTCAGCAAGGCAAAGTTTGTAAGGTGAGGCATTATCTTTTATTAGCTAAGATGAGATTAACAAATGCTAGCAAGTTTTTTGGGCGTATGAACCTGACCAAGACAAATATGTATGCCAGAATTTTTAGAGTTTTTTCACCTAATAGACCTTGCCCTGCTAACCTTAGCATATCATAGCATTAGTCTCAAAACATTTGAAATACTTTCATAGTTACATGTGACAAAGATCTAGAAGTCATATAGGGAAAAATAAAAAGTAAACTAGCCATCAAAAGGTTCTATTCTAACCAAATCTATGAGAAAAGAGAAACAGATCTAGTAATGCAATACTTAGCATTAATAAAAAGCATTATACTGCCCCCTTCCTTTGGACTTTAAAAACATTGGATCAGAAGGTCAAAGCCTCCAATACTCTAAATTAAAAAAATGTTAATATTAAACCACTAAATTATTGACTTTTAAAAAAAGCTTTAATAAATACATCTTCAACTTGAGATCTGTGCATTACATACTCCAGTTTGTGCTTTTTCCAAACTGAAGATATCACTGTTCTAATTCTTTAGTTGCTAACTGAAAAACAAATTATGTAATATCTTACATCCTGCAAGATAAAGCTACCAATATGGTTTTCACAAAGTACAACCCTGAGATGTCCTCAGAAAGAGTAACTATAAAAACATACCAGCCAGTAAATGGATTATAGTAGATTTTTACTCCATCCAGAGTGATCACCTCCCGCCATAAGAAGTGCAGCGCGTTCTCTATGGAGAAAGTGTTCATGTCACTATGATGAGGTTTCTCAATAAACAGCACACTGCTTAGAATTATTCAGCCTTTTTGTGACATTAAGAGACAAAAAGCTGAAATCCACCTCCACAGTTTCATGACCAACATGATACATCAACTGCTGTTCAGCAAGACCTAGCTTATCATTTAGTGTACTACCCACACAGCAGCTTTTATGAAAGTATTAATGAAATAATTAACAAAACTTCTAATCAAACAGCAAGGAAACATTACTGCTGACAATACAATTACACTTTCCTCAATTATGCAAGTTTTTCAGATCCATATACTTGCCACTACTTGGAGTACTTGTGTGGTTCTCTCGGTGAAGCATCCAGTTCACAGCCTCACTTTGGTATGGCCTCAGAATGGGAATTAATGCAGGATGTTGCACATCCTTTCTCAGTAGCTGGATATCCTGCTGATGGGTATGCCTTACGAAGTCATAAAGCTCTTCAATATTTTGTCGCTCTAGTTCCGTGTCAGATTCTTCCTCATCTTCCTCCAGCTCATCTGCATACACCAAATAATTCAAGACAGGCATTATCAATCAACTTGGAACAACATTTCAGTAAATGTTGCTGCAACATATTTAGCTTACACATATGAAAATAAGCAAAGAAAAATGTCACTCAAACATATGCCATGACTGCATCTGACTCAGCTAGCAGCAGCAGCAAATGAGCAGCTTAGTAACTGAAATAAAGTAAAACATTGTAATAACAACAACAGTAATAATAATAGCAATAGCAATGAAAAGGAAAAAGAGAGAGATTAACAAAACCCAAGAAACAAGTGATGCATAATACAATTGCTCACCTCTCACTGATCAATTCCCAGCTCATCCCTGTGTGGCAACTGGTGGCACCCAGCCAATTTATGAACTGTGGATGTTGTTCTGTGATGTGGAATATCCCTTTGGCTGTCCTGGCCATACTCCCTCCCCTCTCGTGCACTTGCTCAAAAGCAGATCAAGGACTGAGAAGTCCTTGATGTGGGGTAAGCACCACTCAGCAAGAAGTAACACAATCTTGTGTTACCAACATTATTGTCACACTGAACCCAAACACATGGCACTGGATCAGCTACTGAGAAGAAAACCAACTCTATCCCAGCTGGAACCAGGACACATAAATGTTAACATGCTGCAGTGATCACATATGTATACATAATCAGCAAAGCTCTTTCTTTAGAATTTAGGTATAGAATAACCGGATCTTGTTTATTTAATAAAGACCTTCCACTAAATTCCAATTGGTACGCAATCACAAGTATCGTATGTTTCAGATTTAGATATTAATATGGGTCAATGGCCTTATAGAAAGGAGAAAACCATAGTGTGTCATTGAGAATTTGCACATTTTTCAGGCAATCTTTCTTTACAAAATTACACATTTAAAAAAACAGTACAGGAGATTCTCTTCAGATATCTTTCAAGTTAACCGCAATTTATTCATCTGGATAAGAAAATTATAGCAGCAGGATGACATGTAATTCTCACCACTTGCTTCATTGCAAAAATTCAGACAAGGCATACTTCCAAAATTAAAAATCCACCTCAAGAGAAGTACGCATCTTTCAGGACAGAAGGCCTACCCTTCCTTTCTACCCTCTAGGAAAGGCAGCCTTGTGCTTATGTATTTTTCACATAAATTGGATACATGGGCAAACACAGAACTTAAACAATAGAGAACAAAAATTAATGAAAAATTCAAGGGTCCGCATTCTAGAAGACTGAAATGAGAGAATAAAAGACTTGGAGGACAAGTTTTAACAGTGTTTTAGGCCTAAAATTAAAACATCAGTATCTGAAAAATACAGACCAATACTAACCCTCACTAGCATTGGAGATAAATTTACCTTGCAGAATTTTTATTAAAAACGAACAAACAAACAAACAAACAAACAAACAAAAACGCCACCAAAACTGAAAGCAAGTCAAGGCCATCATTTTCAGCATAAAGTGACCTTAAAGTATATTTAACATTCTAATAAAACAGCTAATGGCTGGCACACTTAAATCCAATTTTAATTCTGATACCTCGGGCTAACAAGGAAGAGATGTACCTGGCAAAAACCAGAAAGCCTGATCTTAAAATAAGGATCAGGAGCTGCTGTTAGGACTCTCTTTCATGAAAAGCAAAAGCTTTCTTTCATTCAAATGGATGGTGAAGGTGAAGAATGATTTGCAAAACAAAAGCAGGAAATTATATGCCTATATATGGCAGCCATCAGTGCCTTCCCTTAATCCTTTTAAATCAAAGGGACAATTCCAGTGCTTCACAAGGGAAATGAGCATATTGAAAGACATTAAGTTTCTACATATTCATGAAAACTATATATATATGACTTCTAATGTAAAGAAGGCAATCAGAGTGCACATGTGGAGTTAATAATGATCCAGCCAAATGAAAAGCACCAAGCAAAGCACTCAGTTTTATATCTTAAAGAAACCATTCAAAGGGATCCTCTAACACACATCACTCACTTTAGGAAAAGAACAGAAAATTAGAGTGTTTGCAACATGTAACTTTGATCAATGAATCTGATATATAATGACACCTATCGTTACACTTGCTAAAATAACAGTCTTCAAATCTCACATTTTTAAGCATAATGAATTGACTTCTATATAAACTAAGTCTATCTAGAATTTTACAGGGTAGCAAAGACTACAATATAATTTAAAGCATTTTTTTAATACAATTGGATTTTTTGTACATACCTCTTTTGTTTTGTTAATTCTTTCAGAGATTCCTTTTTCATTATTAAATGGTTCTATGTACCACAGAAATTTTGAAAATGATGCTAGGGAAGTTTACTTCTCTGTCAGTTACTTATTAAACAGAGAATATTTAATTATGCTTGCAACCATTTCAAAATGTAATTCAATCACAGAGGTCTCAATTTTTTTTACATTTGAGAAACAGATGGTATTGCACTATCTAAAAATTCAGTTTCTCTGATGCTTTTCAAGTACTGTGTTTAATTCCTTCAATGATTAAACTATGGTTCTGCTATTGCATCTGCAGTAAGATCTCTCCTTTCCCAGACTGCTGTATAACAATATCTGCATTAATGAAAACAGCCTAGATTAATGGAAGACCTGTTGTCTCACATATGGTAGTAAACAATGCAAACGAAGACCAAAAAACATCTTTGTACAAAGAATTCATTCTTAAGAAAACTGAAGGCAAATGTTATATGACACATGACATTGCCAGCTACTCCTGCTCCATGACACCATGGGAAAACAAAATCTGAGACATTTACCATTCACTGGAACAAACAAATCAACACTTTTAAACTTTTAAAAAAAATTTCATTATGAAGACTATGGGTTTTTTCATACTAAGAGAACATCTTGCTTGATCTGTAAGAAATTCATGTCTGTCTGTTCACTGAAGCCACAAGAAGCAGCATGTAATACTGTACAGCAGATACAGAATACAAGCTATTAAAAAACCAGCAACTTATTAAAACAAAAAAATTCTCAAAAAAAGCGGTTAACTCTGCAAGCAATTTTTCAAACTCACGCAGCTTCTCCATATTCTGCATAGTTATGGAGCCAGTAGGGAAGGTGTCCTGCTGGATACATTGTCTGTGTCTGCAAACAAACAAGGGCTGGCAGGTGTTGTGATGGCTGGAGGCCATCTTGGGTATGGCAATCATGAAATGATAAGGTTTTGGTTCTTGGAGAAGCAANAAAACAAAAAAATTCTCAAAAAAAGCGGTTAACTCTGCAAGCAATTTTTCAAACTCACGCAGCTTCTCCATATTCTGCATAGTTATGGAGCCAGTAGGGAAGGTGTCCTGCTGGATACATTGTCTGTGTCTGCAAACAAACAAGGGCTGGCAGGTGTTGTGATGGCTGGAGGCCATCTTGGGTATGGCAATCATGAAATGATAAGGTTTTGGTTCTTGGAGAAGCAAGGAGGTGTTGCGGTGTGCTCTGGCCAGTTTCGGTCTATCTCATGGCCAGGCTCCGCTATGTTCCCTCCCCCTCCCCCCCGTACCAGTTCTCCACCCCCCGGAGGGCTCTGTATTGTGTAATCCTACACAAAGCCCCCCAAATTCAAAACCCGCAGTGCTCCTCTATCCGATGTTGTACCCTCCCCCTGCTCCTCGTGTCTGTATTTATGTAACTGTAACTCCCCGTGCTGGCGCTTCCCCAGCACGACCCTGGTGCCAAATAAACCATCTGGGAAGCCCCTCCGCTTGTCTCTCCTTTGGCGCGCCTGGACCATCGGTGGGTTGGGAGAACCCCTACAGGAACTTTGCCAGCCCTCCCATGCCTTGGAGCAGCCCGGCAGCCCCTGAAACCATGGACGGACGCTCGGTGCCCCCACGGAACGCACTGCAACAAGGAGGGGTGCCAGCAGAACTGCTGCCTTGGACTTCCAGAGTGCAGACTTCGGCCTGTTTAGGAGTCTGGCTCACAGAGTCCCTTGGGAGGCAATTCTGAAGGGCAAAGCTGCTGGACATTCCTCAAGAATGAAATCTTTAAGGTACAGGAGCAGGCCAGCCCCATGTGCCAAAAGATAAGACGGCAGAGAACAGATGGCTGAGCAGAGATTTGGCTGAAACTCAGGGAAAAAAGAGAGTTTATGACCTTTGGAAGAAACGGCTGGCAGTTCAGGAGGACTACAAGGATGTTGGGAGGTTACTGTATTCAATTTTGGGTCCCTCACTACAAGAAAGATATGGAAGTGCTCGAGCATGTCCAGAGCAGAGCAAGGAAACTACTAATGGATCTGGAACACAGCTCTTACGTGGAGCAGCTAAGGGAGCTGGTGTTGTTTAACATGGAGAAAAAGTAGATGAGGGGGAGACCTTAGTCCTCTCTACAACTACCTGAAAGGAGGTTCTCTTCTTCTAAGTAAATAAACAAGAAGAAATGGCCTCAAGTTGCAGCAGGGGAAGGTTACATTGGATAACAGAGAAAAATTTCTTCCCATAAAGGGTTGCCAAGCATAAGAACAGGCTGCCCAGGGAAGTGGTTGAGTCACCATCACTGGAAATATTTAAAAGACATGTAAATGTGGCACTTAGGGACATGGTTGAGTGATTGACTTGGCAGTGCTGGGTTAAAACCTAAATGATTCAATGATTCTGTGATTCCATATTAAATATTTTATCAGGTTTTTTTCAGATTACTTAATGCATCTATGCTACGCTTGCCATAACATAGACAAACTTCCTGCCACAAAGTCTCGAAACCATCTAGAAGGATATTAACAGAATTAGCAGAATACAGTGAGGAAAACAAATATGTAAAAATTAAAATGTAGCAACAGAGAGGTCATATCCCTTATTTGTGTAAATCCTTGCGCACAACTCCATTAGCATGGTAATGTGTTCATCAGTGGGGGGGGAAATAAAAAGCTTCATCTTGGAATGTTATTGTATAGATTTCACTTTAGATGGATATTGACAAGTGTTAAAATACATACTTAGGTGTATTTTTACAAAAATCTCAATGAATTCTGTTTAAAAACAGGTTCATTTAAACAGAGACTAAGTTGTTAGAAATGTTTAAGAGGAAAGCATTCATCAGCACCGAATCAAGGCTATATTGTTTGATGTGACATCAGTAAGTAGGTGCTCAAAAACTGTTAGAAAATGAAACTAGTTTCACAGCGCATAATCACCTCGGGTCTTCCCTACAAATATTTTTCATTTCTGTGACAAGGTTTTTCTGAATTCAGAGCAGAGCATAATGTACACTCTGGACTCGCATAGTGGTTTAGTGATCATGTTTTATTCTCCAACGCTTTCAGGATAATCCTTTACTTTTGGTTTCACTAACACTGAACATTAAATTGATATATTTACTGAGCTATACACCTACTCACTGAACAGCAACCTATTTGCAACAGTTAGCAAAGAGGCCGTGTTTTCTTCTGCATTGCTTTCTATTGAATTTCTACTGAAACTCCATTGCCTAGTCTGCTTGCAAGCTTTTAGTTGTTCTTCATCTCTGTTATGCTGAATAATACATTTAAACATTGTTGATACCATTTCACCAATCATTCTTTTTCTCAAAGCATTGGTAATACATTAAGCTGCACATGCCTTTATAGGGCTTGACTGGTGATTAGCAATCATTTATTTCTGTTCTCCATGTCAGCTATTTTACACTCATCATTTACATGGCTTTCACTGGCATGAAATCAAGACTCTATTATTATTTTACAGCACATAAAAATGCACATGCTGAAAAAGGGTCAGAATCTTTACCACCTGGCAACATGGCTCCTTAATGAACCTGAGCTGGTTGCATGGCTTCTGAAAGGTTAAGGTACGACAACCCAACCGTTCACGTCCACATTCTTGCTCCAGTAACTTTGAGGGGCTTGTCTTCCCTTTCAGAAAGCGCCTCTTGACCGGTAAGCTACACTGAACCAGGCAGTCCATATAAACACGTCCTTTAGTGTACTGAAGACAAATGCCCCAGGTTCCAGCAGAAAATTACTTTGGATCT
This sequence comes from Pomatostomus ruficeps, assembly GCA_013400735.1. Taxonomy (NCBI): domain Eukaryota; kingdom Metazoa; phylum Chordata; class Aves; order Passeriformes; family Timaliidae; genus Pomatostomus; species Pomatostomus ruficeps. The sequence continues at coordinate 4,809 of VYZT01022990.1, read as the reverse complement.
CAAAATAAGTCACCAGTCATTTTCTTCACAATCTCTTTCCCCAGTTCTTCCACAGTGAGAAGATATGCAGAAAACAAAACTGTGCTTTCTGCTATAGCATTGCTTTATTTCAGCACTCTATCATATACCTTAAACATATTAAGTCTATGAATTCTCTGGCAACTATTCTGCTTCTAATGCATTTATGATACTGTATTTCTCCTAATGGATTTAAAACCATTACTATTCATTTCTAGGCCTTAAACTATTTATTCTTCAGACCTCTTCCTGGATCTGCTTTGTTGTGCTTTCAAACCTAAACTGACATATTTGTGTCAGTCAGACTTCAGTTTTGGGAAGGATGATTTCTTATGTGTAATATCTTTCCTTCCCCACTTACTGAATTATACTGGCCCATCCCTTGGTACATCTCAAGTCTTTCCTTACAGTTGCCCATTTGTTCTTCGCAGCAGGCAAGGATGTTCAGATTTTATTCTGTTAGCTCTTCCTTTTAGCTTCTCTTTAGCAAAGTTGCCTGATTTTTTATACAACTCTGCCTTTTCTAATTAAGTGCAATTATATTGCAGGACAGGGGGGTGCTAAGCTTCTGTCACATGAACACAAACTCAGTACACTACAGTCACTGAGTCAGTCTTCAGCTAACATTTTGAATCAATCCCACACTCAGGAACAAGACAAAGGTTGGTTGGGTTGTTTGGGGGTTTTTTTTTTCCCACAAGTTTCCTAAGACACCACAACGCAAAGTTATTGTTTATCACCCTATAAATCTGTATTACTACTAAGTATAATGCGGCAAACACATCTTTAATTCTAAAAAGATAGCAAGGCCCATGTTTGTCAATCTGCAGTGGTACATTCCCTAAACTGTCATAAAGCTGCATTTTGTAGTATTTACATTGTAACTGCTTTACAATATAAACTAACCAGAAATCTATTGCCAGGGTTGTGTGATAGGCACCAACCTGGGAACAAGTTTGCCGAATTTAATTCGTTTCTTTTAAACCGTTCCTGTGTAATTCAGACAAGCGACTGTAGATCTGTTCAAACAAACCCACATGAATCGGTGAAAACTGTATTTACTCCCAAAAATGTAAGGACTGTAGAAAAGAATTATCACATCTAATTTCAGCATAAACTAATTAGCATATGATTAATGGTCAGATAATAATATTGAGTGAATGACCTAATAACATTGCCTGGAAAATAAGCGTTGCTCTACATGGCAGGAATAACTACTATTTTCCCTTACATTTACAATTACAACACAAGACAAGCTTTAACAACAAAAACTGTTCCTGTTCATCAACAATCAGCTTTATTGTGTTACCTGGAACTAAAAAACTGTAGAATTTTTCCATGAGTTTTTGAATCATCTGATTAGCTTTTTTGGGTCTTCCACCTCCATCACTGAGAAACTCTGGTTTACTTAGCCCAGCTTCAAGAAGGTAAATTCCAACCTGTGAAGAGGTTATACAAAAGTTTTATATAAAAGGTTATATAATTTAATTAACTTTTAAATTGACAAAAATATTATAAACAGAAGAGCATGGAAATTACAACAGTGCTTTGAAAATTAGTAGACATAGAAAGATACAATAAATCCACTAAAAACACCATGGAGAGGAATTACAGCAAAAACCTTCTGTGATTCCTTCATTTTGCTAATGGCAAAAAAATAGAAATGTATTTCTAGGAAAAAACACACTGAAAATATTACAAAAGCATGTAGGAACTATACATTTTCATCATATTATAAATATGTAGTAGTAGCTGCCAGACTTTGTTGTTCACATGTTTTTATTTTATATTAAAACAAAAAAAAAAAAAGAGAAGAACTTTCAAAATACTTTCAAAATGCAAAACAAGTATAATGAATGCATACCTTTAAAGCCCGGGCCTCTCCAGGCCTTTGATAAAGTCCAATTATCTTTTTCTTTTGCAACCATCTCAAGCCTTCCAATATTTCACCACTTAGAGTTGTTTCCACCAAAATACGTTGTTCGTAAGTGCCCAGGTATTCTTTTGTTTCGCTACCGTACTCTTCTTCACTTCTTTCATGAACACAGACCTGCAGCTCATCATCAGAGTCTCCTCTCATTAAAGTAAAGCTCCTGTCACGGAATTCGTCAGGTAGAATTTGCTCAGAAGGCAGATGAAGAGCAAATTCTCCCAACAAAGCCTTCCAGGACCTATCTGTGCGGTATGGCAAGACTATAATATTTAGCTGCACAGACAGAGGAGTCAAGATGGAATAAGAGTCGTCTTCATCGTTAACTGTCAAAAACTTAACAGATTTTGAGCCACTGCTTTCTTTCTGTACAAGATCCTCATCAGTGCTATCATCGTTTATAACAATGAAGGATGCAGAAGTGCTTGGAACTGGAACATGGTCCTCATTAGTTACTTCATCATCTAACGTCACCATCTCATTCCTCCTGTCTTCATGCATATTCCAGCAGAGCTTTTTCTTCTTCTCCTCATCCACTTTGGATGGAGGTGCACGTTTTCGACGACTACTCATTTTGCCGTTTTCTCAAAGGTATTTCCAGTATCTGCAAGGTGAAATAAATCAGTCAGCAACAAGCATTATAAAATCAAAGGCCCACACTAGAATTCCACTGTGCAAAATGCTGGAACACAAACATATGTACTATACACTCAAACTGTTCAAAAGTATTAGCTTTAGAGGGCCTCTCCTATTCCTGCACCATCACACAAAGCCGGACATGAAGCATTGTCTCATCCTAGGTCTGATAATTTTGCCAGACAGCTACAGACAACAATCAACAAGAGTGCTTAATTTCACAGCTGTTACTCAGGATCTTGTATATAAACAAGACGGATATAAACCAAGAAGCAGTGGAATCCTTCAAAGATGGGGGTGGAGGGAGACAGCAAAAAAAACCCAACCAAACCTCCACATACAAAAGTGCAGGAAGTACAGGAGATTTGGGGTGGGTGTGGGGTAAATACACATAAAATCCCTCTTTCCTTTCAAAGCCTACATAGAGCTGAAACTTAAAGCAAACTTGACACAGGGCTAGTCTGAAGCTGCCACTACAGAAAATATGGTTTAGAGCCCAAGTTATCGACTTCTGTCGTTCAAAGTCCCCAACGACCTTCTGACTAGTATTGAATAATTTTCCCAGGAAACTGTGCATCCTGGGCCCTGGATATACAAACTGCTTGCAGAAGAGCCCTTAGTTATCTATTGTGTATTTCAGGGGGACCAAACACCAAATTAAATGCAGAGTTTTACTGATTCTGACTGCAAACCTAAGTCAAGACAGACATCCAACTCCTTAACTGAACCTGGGCACAGAACAAATGTTGTGGATAAAATACCAGCAAATAAAGTACACCTGCTAAACGGCATATATGAAGAAGCAAATTATAGAATATTAGACCCATCTGGGAAACTAACAACTACATATGCAAAACCACATGTTCGTTATTAAATGCTCAAACAAGTAGGAACTTTTGCTCAATAAAAGACCTTTTACAAGGAGCCTGAACGCAGCAGTACATCTATGACCTGATATTAAATTTTGTCAGTATAGATATTTGTGTCAACTCAGCTTATGCATACAACTTTTAAAGGAATGTAGGAAGATAAGAGAAAAATATTCCAAGCTACTAAATCCAGTACACCATATCCTGATTTTAGAAGGGCTTATATTGGAACAGAACAGAATTCCTGTTACTGAATAATTTTAGAAGGGTCTTGGGAAAAAAAACACCAAAACAAAAAACATGACAGACAAACACTAATTGATAATTCATGAAAGCCAGGGGAAATATCCTGAAATATACAAATCTTGCTGTATTTGAATTTCAAACACAGAATCAATTAGGTTGGAAAAGACCTCTAAGATCATCGAGGCCAACCTGTGACTGAACACCATCTTGTCAACTAGACCACGGCACTCAGTGCCACATCCAACCTTGCCTTAAACACCTCCAGGGACGGTGACTGCACCACCTCCCCGGACAGCCCATTCCAATGTCTAATCATTCCTTTTGTTAAGAAATTCTTCCAAAGGTTCAACCTAAACATTCCCTGGCACAGCTGAAGGCCGTTTCCTCTCATCTTGTCATAGCTGTCCGAGAGAACAGGCCGACCCCCACCTGGCTACAGCCTCCTCTCAGGCAGCTGTAGAGAGCGACAGTCTCCCATAATTACACAACAGAATTAAGGGAAGGAAGGGCGAGTTTTTCAAAATAATGCTCATGCACACGGAGCGATGTTGACAGCACTCGAAGCAAATCCCGACGGCGAGCAAACACCGCACTTAACCCAAAGGCAAGAGGGTCCCTGTGGCATCCCGGCCTGCACGTGCACGCCAGCCTGCGCGCCGCACTCTCAGGGACAAACGGGAGGGACCCGCTCCGTGTGAGGGGGCTCTGCTTACAGCTCCCGCGGCCAGCAGACGCCCGAGCCTACGAAGCGAAGCAGCAGCCGCGCACGGGGCAGGTGAAGCGGCCGGGGCTGTCTACAGAGGCGGCCCCGCGGCTCCACCGCCGCACCAAGCGCTCGCCGCCCCCGGGGCCTCCCGCATCGCGCTCGACCGCAGGGACGCGGACAGCTCTTGGCTCAAGCGAGGAAAGTGACTGCAAGCTCAGGAAGGCGAGCGCGGCAGTGGGACGCGGTACCCTCGGCAGCCGGCACCGTACCACCGCGACACCAGCCACCGGCGGGGTCTGCGCGGCTGCGGTAACTCGCCGCCGTCCCGCGGGCACCGCGCAGTCGGCCCGCGCCATCCACCGCTACACGGGGCCACTCGCACAGGCCCCGGGCGGCCCAGCCCC
>VYZT01022988.1:6964-25183 GCA_013400735.1 Pomatostomus ruficeps | reverse complement strand
TGAGAGTCATTCTTTGGTTGCATCACCTTTAGTTCATGCTGAATACAACTTAACTACTTAATAACACACTGTTTTTCAACATCTACCTTTTCTACAGAGAGGGAAAGGCCTCTAATAATAAATAAGACCCTCTTGACTTCTAGGTTGTATACTGCTCTGAGGTTTTTTTTGTGTTATTAAATTACATGGATAAAAAATAGTAATTGATTGTAAGTTGTTACAAAAGACTAATCTAGAAATAAAAGCAATGGATCAGTCTTGTTTGAAAGGCAGCCATGAAAAGAAATGGGCATGTAATGCAGCCTTTTTCATATTTTGCAGTAAATTTATTTCTCATCTAGTTGTAGAATTTGGCTTCTGAATGAGGTGATTTTTCGCAGAGTTGATTTCTGAATCAAGTTGCTATGGTGTTGGTTTCATTGTTTAGTTAATTCTATGCTTGGTTGCTATGGAAATACTTATTTACGGAGCTAATGCCTAATGGTGTCAAACAGATGCTACTGGCAACTAGGAATCCTTTCTATTTGATCAATGAAAGACTCAGTCAGAAGTAGAAACTCAATTTTGTGCTCATTTTTCTCCATTAAAATTTTGGAGCATGGAATGGAATGGATGTTCTCAAATAGGACAAGTTTTCTTTTCTTTGCAAGCATTAAAGCACACATTGAATCTCCCGACAAGTATCATCACTGAAATTAAATCCTCTTTAGCTTTAGGGAATCATACAGCAATGTCACAAATTTTAACATTGTGTGTGGCCTTAGTGTGCACATTTCAGCTTGGGGCATGGAGAATAGTGTTGGTTATATTTGACTTTTAAAATTGATGTTTAGATTTCTAAGCTGTGATTTTTTTTGGGGGGGGGTAGCTGTGTATTTTAAATCTCTGCATAAGCATTAGTATTGTTCTTAGCATAATTTTTCACAAACACAGTTCTGGAGTAAGTAAGCTGATTTTGTATTTTATAAGTTGAATTATTAAGAAAACATTGCACAGTTATCTAGTCAATTATATTTTGAGTTCAGCATTAAAATTTTTTTTAAAAAGGTTTAAAAATGCTTAGTGTACTTTTATAGTAATTTCAGTGATTTATAGCTTGACAAAAGTAAAATCCATAATCTTTTATCATGCTTAAGCCCTTGGAAGTTGAAAATACTCCTCAAACATGTCTTTAGACAAATGGAATTGAAATATTTATATAAAGAAGATCTAAAACACCTCCACCCTTCATGGCATCAACTCCTCTGAAAGATTCATCTGCTGCAGGCCCTGGAACTGCTGGGTGCACTGCGATAGGAAAGATAACCTTTTCTAGGGAAAAGTAATTAAAGACAAAACCAACCCCCCTGAAGCCCTGGCAGCTTTCCTTGACTGTCTTCTCCCATGTCTCATCTGGTTTTAGTTTACTTAGACTATAAACTTCTCGGAGGAGCACTTATTGCCTTTTACTTTGTGAAAAGTGACGTTGCCCTGTTCCTGCTGCTGTTGGAGCTATAAGCTGTATTGGGGACGGCCTCTGTTCCTGTCACCTTGTGTACTTTTTTAACATCTTCTGATGCTAACTCTGTGTGCTTTGCCAAATTGCCATCCTTAAGCTTTGGTGATGGTTGGGTTGATATTCTGTGTTCAAATAGCATGGCAGCTCCTCTGGAGTATATGGAAATACTGTTTTTATTGTTTGAGAAAACAAGTCAAGGGCAATATCTGATGCCTGCTGTCAATTTTTCTGCATATATCCACCAAGTGACACGCATTTAAAATCTCCTGAAATTTGACTGAACACCCATAGTACTGAATGCAGTGTTCATTCTTCAGAACAGGAACCTCGGGGAGAATTTGTTGAGCCTTAACAACTTCTTTAGCTTTTAAAAAAGAAGAATTGTATTTTCAGTGATGCAGATTCCTTCTCTTGAAACTCTTAGCCTGTTTTGAGTGGCAAGTTTCAGTCTGACCTACACTGGTTGATGATGACCAAATTGGGAAAGGTCACTTGTAAAGGGGTTTTGTAAGCTGTCTTCTTTTAACAGTGCTGAAATTTATTTCAGAGGCTAAATAGATTCAATTATTAGAGTTAAAAGTGATACAGTCCCTGACTGTTAAAGAACAAGGCATGGTGTATGTGTGAGTTTTTGTTTTGGTTGGTTTTTTTTCTATTAGCTGTCCTTCAAAACTCTATATAATTGTCAGGCAATTATATAAAACCAGGAAAGAGTGTTCACGGCTCTCTGGATAAACTGGGAAGACTCCGGGGTTGGAGTCAGGCTGATGTGAGAACTACTCCTCCAAACTGGCTGGTAATTTGCTATACATGTTTCTGGTGGGAATGGCTATAGATTTCTCACCTTTCAGAAGCTCACCTGCAATCTCAGAGCCTACTGAAGTTTGATTTTTGGAGGAGCTCCCAAATGTGCCATTGTTGTGATATTACTACTGACAATGAAAGCTCAAAGCTGAAGTGAGTTACTAAGCAGAGGTCTAAGTTGCAGCTTGGAACTTTTATGACTCAAGACCATCCTAGATAAGGTGTTTCTTGATGAAGGAGGTGAGGGAAGAACGTTATGTGCAATGGATTACAAAATCTGAGTATTACAGAGTACAGATCTTTCTGCAACAAGTCTCATGGTTGCAAAATCAGAAATTGCTGAGGCTCTGCCTAAGACCTATTTTAAGGTCTCTTGGTCTGTTCACAGTAGGTCAAAATAAATGGTGTCTTCTCACTCCTGTTGTAAGGTTAGTGCAGCTCTGGGAATACTTTCTAACTTTAGTTGATGCACCGTAGTGAAATAAAACTTCGGCTGCTAAACTCTGAACAAAAAATAATGCCAGAAATGCTATTTGTTTAGTATTCCAGATTTAACTTGCAAGGCGTGGAGTTAGGCTACTTAAACTAAGTCTAGTAGGTAGCGAGAGAAAAAGTAAAATTTTGTTAGTGCTAAGGACAAAATTGTTCTTTAAAGAGAGAAATAGAATTTATCACCTGTTAACCTTTAAAATTGTCACCCTCCTTGCCTTTCAAACCCTGGCAATTCTGCAGAAGGTGTGTTAAGGAATATCCTGCTGCTTTCTGCTCCTGTCTCCCGAAGTGTTGTTGTGGGGGAGGCTTTCTGGATTTTGAGTGCCCTCTTGTGGTGCGTTTTAAGCACCTAAGGAAAGGTAATCCCCCTTTCACTACTAACCTGCGAGGATTTGCGTAGGGTAGAGATGTGCCAAGTCGGATTTACCACGGGAAAATATTCATTGTTTAGAGATCTGCATTTTTTTTTTCCAATTGTGCTTAGCGGAAGAGATTGCTATTATGTATGTAAAATTCTCACCAGCTCATTTTATTTACTTCGATGTGTGGCACATGGAATGACCCCTGAAAATGTGACAGACTGTGGTAGCCTGATAGCTGTGTTGATATACTGCCCTCTCTTCTCTCAGGAGGTATGGCTTCTAACTAATGGTGATGTATAGTGAATTAAAGAAAAATCTGATAGCAAAGTACAGGTAAACTGAAGTTCTGTTTATTTCAAAACTGGTTTAATTTGTTTGCTCTAAAATTGGTGTCAGTGCAGAAACTTAAATCTTCTGGTTTAAATGACAACAGAAAACTTTCAGTGATGACTCCAAGCTGTGAAATTTTTCATTTAAATAAAATTCTGCATAAAGTGATGCCCTGCCATTTAAAATATCGAACCATTGTTTGCATTGAAAGTAGATTGGAAGATTATTCTGCTTTGTGTGTACTGTCTGAGCATAGGTCACAAGAGCCTATTTATTTACCATAGCGGGGCTTAAACCAAAAGGAAGGTTTTGAACCTTTTTAGTCACAAAGATTGACCCCCAAAATTGTAGCTTATATGAGCATATGTACATGTACATATGGCTTAAAGCATGAATAAAGGAGTTGCAGTAAAAGGTTTGGTTCAGAAATTTTTTTTGAGTTAACAAGGTGTTTATTGGTTTGGGTTTTTGTTTGTTTGTTAGTTTTTATTATTATTATTGAGAGATCATTTGCAACAAATAAATAAAATTAGCTAGCATACCAGATATTTAAAAAAAAAGTAAAATACTCCAAGAGGGAAACCTCTTTTCTGTCCTCTAATGGAGGCTGCGAGATTGCGAGCGAGCTGACGCAACTCTGCGGCCCATTAGTGCCAAAGGTTACTAACACAACCAACAAAACCCATGTGGACAGCTGATCTCTGCTGCTGATTGAGTCCAAAGTTAATGAAGCAGATTAATGCAGCCTCTGTGTGCGAGGACAGAATGAAACCAAAAGGTTTACTGATGTTCAATACAGTAAAGAAACATCAATCTAGAAAAAGAAACTTTGCAATTTAAAAAGACCCCCAGTCTGACAAGATGTTGCTAAACCAAATGCATTATGACAAAATGGGAATGGCCAAAGAATGTTGGTGATTATCTTATTGCTTGTCAGTAACAGAGTAACAGTCAAAGAGAAAAGAAAAAAAGACATGGTAGCTAGATTAATCACTAAAAACCCCCCCAAACTCTCAAATACTTAAATTCTTCATTCTTGATATTCATCTGCTTGCTTTACCCAGTATTACCCAGTGTGACTTTCTGATGGAGCACAACTTACTCCCCGTTCAGGCACATGTGTAATGGTGGATCTCTTCAGTTTTCCTAGCAAGTGGATGACATAACTATTAACTTTAAACATGTTTTAGTGGTGTCTCTGTGAAGATAACTGAAGAGGAAAAGAGCCTTTAAGTGCCTGTCTTGCCTGGGCGCTGCTGACACGTCCCCGCCTGTGTTTCTTTTTTCATACTTTCTGCACCTTCTTCTTGTATATTATAAGTTAAATTACTAAGAAAACATCATTGCACAGTTATCTAGTCAAATATACTTTGAGGTCAACATTAAAATTTAAAAAAAGAAAAAGTTTAAAAATGCTTAGTGTACCTTTATAGTAATTTCAGTGGTTTATAGTTTGACAAGCCTTCTGGACAAGCAACAGACTGGAGCATTGCGTTTTCTCCACGGAAGAGCTGTTAGTCCCAGAGGAACAAAACCATACCTAGTTCTCATCTATAAAAATAAGCAGAAGAGCTTCCAGGGTTGCAAAATATGAACTACCAAGCGGGGTATTGGCACGTTATTTGTGCTCTGTAGCTATGGAAAAGAGTGAGAAGCTATGTTTAATTTGTGAATACACATTTTGCAAATGGATTAATTTACCAGAGAATAATTAGAATCTGTCAAGAAGTCATGAAGACTGAAAGCTTTTGAAGCAGAACAGACATCTGAATTTCATTTCTTGTATGTTGTTTTCATTTTTTTGTCAGTAAAGAAGACAAATTAAGTGAGTGCTGTTGACGTACTTGAAGCTGATAGCATCTTCAGATTGTGTTGCTGACGTTCTTTTGTGGGTTTGGTGGGTTTAGTGAGGTTATTCAGAACATGGAGCTTTGTAGCCATGTTCAAGCAAAGCCTAACAAAACCTCCTGCAAGAAAATGGTTTTTAAAATACCAATTTTTAACCTGAGATGTTTGGGACATTTTTGTCCTCTTTAAAAGTATGTGATTTAATACAATGCTTTCTGCACTGTATTTACAAAAAATGCCACTGTTTGAATGATTCTGGAAAGAAAAAAAGTATTTTGGAGGTTTTAGGCTAGATTTGCTTTTGTAGGTTGAAGTAAGTGGGAGCAGGAAAGCATCGTCACCACCAAACTTAGTGTGCATGTTAAATGATTTATAAGCAATCCAAAAACACTGAAGTAAGGCCATATTTGTCTGTCATCACAATATCTCTGTTGCATGCAATTTCTTCATACCCCGTAGGGCTCTTACTGGGTAGAATTAACTGAGAATGTGGCCCAAACTACATGTGAAAAAATGAAGGGAGAAACATTTCTCATTGCACCACATAATCAAGATTTATGCTATTGCAGCTTTTCAACATTAGCATATCACCTATCAAACTTTTTTTCTTCTTTTTTTTTTTTTTGTCTTTACAGATGATACTTTGGGATTGGGATTTGAAGCAATGGTACAAGCCCTATTACCAGGTCAGTATATTATTAATTTAATTGGGGTTTTTTGTGAAATGTAATTGAGCGCAGAGTTCACTGTAAACTGTCAAATTTCAGTTCTTCTCTTTGTCTTATATATGCCTAATTTTCCCTTCTGTCTCTTACATTTTAGTAAGCTCTTGTTGTTCCCGTTCAGAGAATTATGCAAAATTAAAACTAAGCACTTTTTTTTGGACAAACTTTAAATAATTTCTTCCAGTAGAATCAGGGTTAATGAAAATTATGAGGCTGTGGAAGTTGTACCTCTGTAAGGGCTCTAACGGCTTGACTGCCAAAATTTGTTGATACTGTTGGAAGAGTTAGAATACTAAGTTTAATGCTGAGACAAATAGAGATACAATAAAAACTGGGAAGAAATTTTAAAGAGAGAAAAATAAACTAAAAGCTCATGTTGAATTGTGAATTACTTTTTATTGTGTGATAAAAACCTGCAGAAACTGCTGACCGAATGTCTATATGTACATATTTTCTTTCAAAGAAAAATATGTTGCATTGATTTTTTAAAATTTATTTCTTAAATTTGCAATGGATAAGATACTTATTTAAAACAAAGAATACCACGAGGTGTTTTGACATGTTGATAGTTTGCCACATTTCTGTCTATTCCAGAGCGCTGGCAGTGGGAACGGAGTTGACCTCTCAGTGCTGAACGAGGCTCGGAACCTGCTCGCAGAGCTCCTGGGTGACCCTTCCCTTCCACCACACGTGATTGCTTCCCTGCGGAGCGTGAACAGCCTCATCGGTGCTTTCTCGGGAGCCTGCAGGCCAAAGGCCAGTCCCTTCACTCCATTTCCTGGCTTCTTCCCCTGCCCCGAAATTGAGGATCCCGCCGAAAAAGACCGGAAGCTACTCAAGGTCAAATGGTTTTCATCTTCATTCATGTGTGTGTTGCAATTAAAAAAAATTATATATATATATATAAAAAGGAAAATTCATCTGGAAAGAATGCTCCTGTATGCACAGCAGGTTCTCTGCTGAGTACCTGTGGATAATGTTGAAGGTCAAAAGAGAGCGACTGTGAAAACACATTGACTGAAAGGTAGAAAGGTACCAAAATGCAAGTTCAAGTGGTTGATGGATAGACAGGTAAAAGCACTGGTCTGCACCCTGACCACATAATTCCTCAAAATAAAAACAAATATAAACTAAAGTTGTTATAGTCTCGTGATATGGGACAAACACGGCTATTCTTGATTCTTCCACATTCTTTATGTAACCATTACTGTCAGTGTGGCTTTTTCACTGACCTTTTTTCCCCAAGAAGTTCACTCTTGTGGAAACAGCAAACCAGCCATCAGACAGAAGCAAATCAGCTATGTAAAAGGAAAAACATCCCTTTTCTCTTCAACAAATCACTTTATAAGAGCAGTGTATCATCTGCTGTCATTTCTCCATTACCCAGGGTTAATAAGAGAAAGCAAGAGTTTAGTTATTATATGATATGCTGAGGAATGTGCTGGGAAAACATTACAATATACTCAGCTGCAGAGCACCAGAGCTAATAATTCCAGCCCAGTATTGACAGCTTGAGGCTGTTTATTGTGGAGGCTGCTCTGGAACATGCCCTGTAGTTATTTACATTTCCAGGAAGTGAGCAGCTTGGCCCAAACTGATCATCTTGTTGGCTTAGTGTTTTGGAGCCAGGTTCAGCCTGTGAAATGTCTGTTGGCAACCATATTTTGGGGGAAAAACTCAGTGTCTGCAGGTTACTCTGTGGAAGATCCTGCAGAATCACAGCAGCATGAAATCCTCTGGAATGTCACATGGATACCTACAGAAATCAGTTGGGCAAGGATCACAGTCATTCAGCATGGAGTTCTTTAAAAGCTGCTAAGGATTGATATACCTTTTGGTTTTTCAAATTTCTTTATAGCTAATCAAAATAGTGTGAAATGAAAAATATTGCTGGAGACCAGTTGTAAACAGTATGTGAGATTGAAAGATTATGGTTTTTCACAGCTATTCTCTTCTTCTCCTTCCTAAAAGTAGCTTTTTCTTCAAGTTTTTGGGGGTTTCTGTATAGAAATTGCCCTAGTGCTTGCCACAATCATTTGATGATTGTTTGGCTTTGGTATATGTTTAAGAGTAAGCCAAAATATTTCCCCCTACGTATGTTACTGCGAAAAAGATTTATTTTTCTTTCAAAAATGAGGTAAGTGAGCACAAACTCCAAAGAAAATAATAAGAAAGTATTTCTTCAAAATAGAGTGTCTTGAAAGGTTCTCATTCTCTCTTTCCCTGACTTGGAATATAAAAGGTCTCCTCCATATTTTTCTACTGCAGATTGTGTACATCTTTGTTTCTCTTCCCTGACTGGCTTCCAAAGTGTGTTCAGTTATAATTTTAAAGTTGATTAGGGGGTCACCAAGTTGATTAGAGGGATGATGAAGCACCTCTCCTACAAGGAAAGGCTGAAGAGAATTGGGATTGTTCAGCCTGGAGAAGAGAAGGCTTTGTGTGGANTTTTCAGCCTGGAGAAGAGAAGGCTTTGGTGTGACCTAATTGTGGCGTTGCAGTGCTTGAAGGGAGCCTACAGGAAAGATGGAGAGGGACTATTTACACAGCACGTAGTGACAGGACAAGGGGGAATGGCTTCAGACTGAAAGAGGGCAGGGTTAGATTGGATATTTGGCCTCGTTGGATGGGGCTCTGAGCAAGCTGGTCTAGGGAAAAGTGTCCCTGTCCACAGCAGGGTGGGCTGGAACCAGAGGATCCAACACAGGCTGTTCTGTGATTCAGTGGTGAACTGCCTGTTCTCCTTGATAGGAAAGGAATTAAAAACAAGGAAAAGAATGCAACTGAAACTGGGCTTCAGACCTTGGGCTAGTCATAGCTGGTTATCTAACACTAACCCTTCCCCTTGAGTTTCTTGGAAGCATGAACTGCCCAGTATTTAGAAAAAAAAAAAAAAAAAATGGAAATTTTAGACAAAAAGCATTGTAAGGCTGCTGTGCACCAGAAACACTTTCCACTGCCATCATGACTGTCCCCAGAACTGTCCCCAGATTTCCTAGTGTGGAATGCTTGCCAGATGGGTGGATTTCTGCTGTTATTAACAGTCATGATTTTAACTGGTTTTTACAGTTGAGGTGAGTAGAAGCTGTCTAGGCAAACCCCTGAGTATCCATATCTCTTGTCTCCTGGCCTTGTTGCCCTTGGGAGACTCCCACCTGGAGTAAGATACCGCACCTGTAATAAGATACCACATCAGCTGTTTCACTATAAAAATTAGCAATAAATAGCCCTCACAAACCATAAATACAATTTAAACATCTGTTTTTACTTCCATGGATTTTAAACACGGTCAAATTACTCAACAGGGATTAAGCAGCAGGAGCAGCCTGCCAACCCCCCAGCTGAGACGATCTTCAGGAGTTTCTGGCTTGTCACCTATAGAATCAACCTCATCTAGGTGGGAACGGAGCAACATTAGCAAGAGATCCCATCAGGAATATAACACACCAAGGTAAGCTCTGAACGGCATTTGAAGGGCAAAGATAATGCTGGAACTGGGCAGCAGAAGTATTTGATGTAAAGTCTTGTGAATTAAGTCTCCAAATTCTGCCAGCATAAACTGGAAAAGTTAATCATGTACCATGCTTTGCAGGTCTGGCTGATCTTAAGTGGAAATCAGGTCATTCTGAGGTCAAATGGTGTGCTCTGTCATGATAAGTAGGCCTTGATAGCAGCTTGAGTAGGAAATGAAAAATAAGTCCAGCATACATGATTGTAAAACAAACTAGTTTAGTCTCTAAACTTGTACTGACTTCCTCCTTTCTCCTTAAAATATGTATCACTTGCCAACTTCCCATATAGAATTAGAAAGATGAGACAGTTTTCTCATGTTTGGTAGCCACTGTTGTGTGTATTACAATGTTTATTATTCCTCTAGTCATCAAGCAAGTTACAAGAAAAATTATGGCAGTCATCTCTTCTCTACTTGTTAATAAATATGGTTCAAAGAGAGCTTTTACTTTCAGAATTAAGATAACATTTGGAATTAGGATTTAAATAATTTTTTTCTTTTTTTACGTAACATTGTATATGAGTGAAAATTCACACATGTAATTTTATTTAAATGTATAAATGCGTATGCCTTTGCTCCTGAAATCTGTAAAAATGTGTGTAGTTTTGTTTTTCTTTTTGGGGGGTTTTTTGTTTTGTTTTGGTTGGCTTGTTTTGGATGTTTTTTGGTTTTATTTAAGGTTCTACATAGGTCATAAGGAAAGTATAAGAGATGCATTTTTTTAAAAGAAAACATGAGTTATGCTGGTAACTGATAATTAGTAGTAGTGGATGAAAATTCATATACACACACCCAAGAATTTACTTATTGGTATTATATTTAATTTTAAAGTGAACCACTTAAATAATTTGACCCTTTCAGTCATTTCCCCCCTTGAATAAAGTAGGAGCTTTCAGTTTTTACCTTGTAAAACTTAATTGTGGTTTATGTATAAAGTATAATTGAAGATTCAAGCAGTAGTAGTCATTAATGGGTTATATTTTCATGCTGATTTGGTTGTCAGTGTCCAGATGAACCTCCCCAATTGTATCCACTGGAAATAACCAGGGAGCAGAGAAATTGCTTTAACCATAGCAACCATGGGATTTCCATTTGAGGCTCAGATTTCCACTGCTGCGGTCTCAGTGTACATTTACAGGGGTTCCTTACTTTCCTTACTGTTCAAAAGCAGCTCTTGGGAATTTTTTTTAATTTGTATGCAGATTTTTGATTTGGTTTCTCATTCAAAGAATAGCTCAAGGTGAACTGCTCTGTAATCTTCCCACAGTAAATACTGTCACAGCACTTTGCTGTGTTTTAAAGTAATACCGGTAAGCTGGGGTAACTGAACAATGTACAAGGAGGGAAAAGAGCCGTTTATCCACGTTGCCAACCTGAATGTTTCTGAGATGTTGAGGTGGAAGTTCTTGTGTTTTAGTTTATGGCCATTGCTCCTCATCCTGTCACTGGACACCACTGAAAAGGGTCTGGCACCATCCTCTTGGCACTCACTTTGGAGATATTTATATGCACTGATGAGATCCCCTCAGTCTTCTCTTTTTGGGACTAAAGAGACCCAGCTCCCGCAGTCTCCTCATTAGAGAGAAGCTCCAGACCCCTCATCATCTTTGTGGCCTCCACTGGACCCTCTCCAGCAGTTAGAGACACACAGAACTTAATCTGTGTTTATTCTTGAACTCATTTTTATATTCATATACTTAAAGGATGGGATATCCAATATTATTTCTGTATTGGACTTTTTTGCAATTGGCTTAAGCAAGATTAAATCTGTTTTGGTAAATACTATTTTCCCCTCCTGAAGTGAAATAGTTTTACATTAACTATTTTCACTTTGAAGTACACATATACATATTTTTAATTGCATGTTACATTTTTGTTCACTAAAGGAAATATAATATTAAATTATAGCATGAAATTTCGTCCCTAAAACAGCAGATGGCAGAATCGAGCAATTGAGTTTAACGATTTGGCTCCTGAAGTGGAATCTGACTTGATGTCAAAGGAGCTTTAGTTTTAAGCTTATAATAAATAAAATAATTAATTGAATATGCAAAATTTATTTGAAAATTGCTGTGGCTTTGGAGGGTTTTCATTGTATTTCCAAAGTAATCAATCCTCAGATCAGTTAGGAAATATCTTGTTTCAAATGTTCAAGAAAAGTAGCATGTTAGAAAGTAAAAGCTATCACACATGGTCTGAGTATATTTATTATATCATTTCAGGACTGTATAAAGTTTTTTATTGCTTTCATTCAGTACCCAGCAGTTTTTATTTCATATAATTGACATATATTTTCTAACTGGTCTTGGATTTGACTGCTTTGGAGTATTCTCTCCTTGAATGCTGGTGGACAGGTCACAGGGCAGTATAGCTACATTAAAAGCATTTTATTTAATAAAAATGGAAGGCAAACTAGGAAACAAAAACTACAAAAAAATCTTACTGTTTTCTTTTCAGCCAAGGATCTCACTCAAATGGGTCTTTTGGTGCGAACTTGCTGTCCATACCAAAGCAAAGATCATCCTCTGTGACGCTGGCTCATCACATGGGTGCCAGACGGGCAGGTAGGACCATGCAATTTGTACAGTAACAGGCTGGTGTATCGGGGTTTTTTCATGTAAACACAGCACTAAAATAACATCAGCACATCCCTTGTTGTCTAAATCCAGTCTTGGTAAACAGCAATGACTTTGTAGCCATCTGAACCCCATGTAATGTTTGTTTTGGAAGGTGCTTCTCCTGGCCTGAGTCCCGTGGGCTCTCCGAGCCATGGATCTGTCTCCGGCGGGGCTTTCAGCAACTGGTCACCTGTGGAGTTCCCTGACACGGCTGATTTCCTCACAAAACCCAGCATTAACATACATAAGCCTCCAGGACACGCATCCAGCTCGGCAGATTTCCAGCAGCCAGTTAAAACACCTGTAGGTTATATGTGTAGCAGGTACTGTAAACTCTGTTATCATTTCAGTCGCTTCGCATGTGTTGAAAAGAATGCAATTAAACTGAAAACAAACAAACAAACAAAAAAGCAAGAGCTGTGCACCTACTGGGATTGAAAATGGACATAAATTTCATAATGATCTGTAACTGTGTTATCCAGGGGAGAATAAGGAATGCTGAGTGCATGTCACTGCTTTGACACAGCCCATCCTTCTCAGCAGCTGTTAGTGTACAGGAACAATATTCTGTGGAATTTTGGAAAAGAATGGTTTCTCACTTGGGAATTATATTCCGTGTTTCTGAATACTTTCTTAGTTTTAAGCTCTACTTTATTAATTCAGGGATCTAAGTCTGGGGGAGGTGATGGTTGATTATTATCTAAGGACAGACTAAATCTGTGTCTACCAAATTTGGGAGGAAATACTAAGATCAGTTGTTGAAGGAACCTTCACAAGCCTTTTTAAAAGAAGTAATCTGCAGATTTTTTCAGTAGAAGACAGCAGTAGCAAAAGAAGAAAGTTACTGAATGTTGTAAATATTTTTCATGTGTTCTCTAAGCTGTGGACGTCAGATACTCAAGCCAGTTCCAATACCAGAACCAGAATTTGCAGAAAACAGAGACAGAAAATCAGGTGGGATTTCAAAATAGACAAATACTTGATATCAACTTACTGCTTCTCTTTTTTAAAAAGCCAATTAAATTAAAATATTACAATTTCTACATAAAATGTTTCCTATATTTTAACTCATTCATGTATTTTACTTTGTTTTGTGTTTTAGAATAATCAAAATAATACAAAATATTTCCTGCTTCATAGTAAGGATTTTAAAACAGGCTTCCACTCATACCTTTATAGTTCTGTACTCCATGTATCAAACAAGTTCTCAATTGGTTTATTTCTCTAATCACTGAACCAATTTTTTCACATAAAAAGCTATGCTTTTAGCTTTTCTTAATCTTCAAATAGGTTTTGTCTAATAAATTTTGTTCTTTACAACTTTCTTCTGCATATTTGTTAAATAAAATGGATTAGAAATAAGCTGTTACTTATATTTCTGTGACAAATCTGTGTGATCAGTTCAAAAATTATTAGACAGTAGTAATTTACAAATGAATTATTGATATAGTGTTTCTGTATGTGTTTTCTCTAAGGTGAAGTTGGGAGTGCTAATGTTTCAAAAGAATCTTTCCACCATACGGAGAAGAGGAAAGATGAAAGGAAGGAAATGATCGATCAAACACAGAATAAACTGCTTGTAAGCCTGTAATTGCACAAAAACCTTGCAATAACTTTTCTCAATTCAGTATTTCTTTATAATTCCTAACTTGCTGGGAAGAGGCCTTTGCATTGCTAAAATAGTAGTTTCTAAAGGGTAATGGTGCATTGCTGGAATTCAAATTTTCCTTTAACAATTGTTTGTTTCTATCTTGCATAAATGTCACTAGGGAATGGCAGGAAACTTGTGATTGTATTGATTTTGTTGATCAGTATTGATTTGTGTAGATTTAATGTTGAGAGGGAATGCACAAACACTGCTTGACTGGTATTTTCTTCTGGAAGTTTATGAAAGATGCAGCAGTTCCAGTGAGATTTACAAGTGAATGTTCAATATAGTGTTATTAACATTCTGGGTTTATACATCAGGTGTTTTTAAAGCTTGCCCAATTCACAAACTCCTGAAGCTCAGTAAATCTCTGGTTAGCCTGTGCATATTTTGGCTTTGTTTTATTAACTCATCTTGTTTAAAAATAAATAAGAAGGAAAATTTAGCACCACCTCAGAAAGCACTGGAATCTGCTGCCCAAAGCAGGAGAAGTCAAGCCTTTAAGTGTGCTATTTGTGATGCTGATTTATGATTTTCTCATAGCCGCAGTTTCAGCACCATTCAATAAATTCACTGATGATTTATCATTTTCAAGGCTTTTTTTGCCAACACAACTGATAAATTAGTTTTCATTATTATTTTAGAGATGATAAAGTATCTTAATCTCATACAGGTGGAACAGAGTTCTACATTAGAAACAATGTTATTAGACCATGATTCACTAATGGAGAAGATGAACAATTGGAATTTCCAAATTTTTGACCTTGTAAAAGAAATGGGAGATCAGTCTGGAAGGATCCTTAGCCAGGTTTGTTGTCTTTTATTATATGTAAAGCTGTCGTGCTTATATATTTTACTTAAACCGTGGAGAAGTTTTGCAGTCAACATTTATGTGAATGCTGTCTTGAAAAGCAGAAATATGATTTCTCATGTCATTATAAACCATAAAAAATGGTTTATCTATAAGAGAACATGCTCCAGTTTTTTCTGAATTTTATTCTCAATGTAAATAGGTTAGACTCACGCTGACTAGGTTTTGTCATTATGTGCCATTTCCTGTGCAAAATTATCTCCTGCTTTCAGAATTGCTCCTCTGTTTGTCAACCATTTCTTTTCTCTTTATTTCAGTAAAATATCTCTGCCAGCGCTACACCTGTGGGGGAAGAGAAGTGATCTTTTAGGCAGTCTTTTGCCTATTGATCCTACAAACAGTGGGATTTTTTTCCATGCTGATTTCTGCACGTAGTATCCCTTTTATCTCTTTCTGACTTATTGCTGAGCTCTTCCCTGCAGTCTCATGTTTGCTGAAGCCAAACCTGCTGGCAGGTGCAAGAGCAGGATTTTATTTGCTCTTCCCCAGCTTCTCCCATTCATCAAGGTCATCTGGAAGCTTCTGCCTCCTTCTTTAGAGTGGGTTTGGCAATCATGGAGCTCCTGTTCTAACTGCTAAAGAGTTTTATTTCCAGTACCTTAGTTTTCCACCCTGGAGTAGAAAGTGTGTCGCTTTTGTTCAAGGTCTGTGTTAGGACCAAGCAGCTGGAGGGAAGGAAACAAGTTGGAAGCACTCTGATGCAGGTGGAATCACAGGCCTGCACCTATATTGAAATAATGAAAAACCAATGGGGATAATTTCATTTTTTCCATTAGACACTGTCATTTCTTTCATAAAATACAATATTTTTGTGGGTTGGTTTTTTTTTTTTTTTAAATCTTCAATTAGTCTTTGTTGATCAAAAGTTTTCAGGTCTTTTGTCACCTGAGTTAGTGACAAATGTACAGACTAGAATGCCCCAATCCACTTTTGAGTTGTGTTTTTAGTGCAGCATTCCACGTGTGTGCACTCCAGGGCAGAGTTCACACCTGCAAATATTTTAGGAACAAGCTATTACTTATATTTCTGTGACAAATCTGTATGATCAGTTAAAAATTACTAGACAGTAGTAATTAGACAGTGTACAGGCCTGGACTTAACTCTGCCAGAATTTCTGTACCAGTTCTTCCTGACATTGTGTGTGTGCGCTACTTGTCCTCCTGCCACCCCAGAGCTTCTGCCTGTTGTGCTCTGAGCACCTGAGACTTTTCCTGTTTAGCAGCCAATTAAAAAGTGCATTTTGCCCCCTCAGCTGTACGGTTCTCAGGCTGGGTGTGTGAAAGGGGAATGGTTGGGACAGGTGGAAGGAGCGATGTCCCCTTTTGCAACTCCTGTTCCTCTCAGCACCTCCCACACTTCAGAATTTCTTGTTTCTCACCCGTGTCTAGGAAAAAAGTTATAAAAATGAGCAGCAGTGACTTGTTTTAACAAGTTTTTTTGATATTTGCAGCCTTGGGGGGGAATAGGCTTTGAAGTACACTGAGTTCTACGTGTAAACCATAATATACAGTTTATATACATATACAGATGTTCTGAGTACCTTTTTAAAATACTTCTTCATTTACCAGCTAGTTTTGTTATAAACACTCAATATAAATCATAATAAATACAAGAAACAGGATCTCTTTGCCGAAGTCTCAAAAATAACCACAGTGTTTGGGGGGGTCTTGTTTGTTTCTTTTTGGTTTTTTTGGTTTTTTTTTTAATTATTAATGACTCTGCTGCTATAATTAAGTAATTTGAAATTTTGAATAATCAGTTAGAATATAAATTCCTCTTTTTAGGCCACTAATGGAATAAAACATGACCCTTTTTTCCTTATGAAAAATTTTAGGGAATATTATTAATCAGTTGGGCATAGAATTCATCAGCCAGGAAATAAAAGCTTTTATTGTTTTGTATTGAGAGGATCATAAAAATCCAAATTTTTGTGCTAAAAAAAGTATTAAATAGATCTCTGTGACAATAACATTCTGATAATCTTTACTGGAATTTTAGTAATTTCCATGTCTGTTGGCAAGTAAAATTTTAAAAACAAGAATATTTTCAAAGTTAAAAAGCAGGATATGCATAGGTATATATTTCAGACTTAATTTTCATTTATATTTAGGTAACTTACACCTTGTTTCAAGACACTGGCTTGTTTGAAATTTTCAAAATCCCCACTCCCGAATTCCTGAATTACTTCCGGGCGCTAGAGAATGGCTACCGGGATATTCCCTGTAAGTACTCCCTGGCTGCACGTGGAATTGTGGAAATTTTGTGTCACCGTGGCTCCTTTGGTGCGTGCATTTGTATTTGTAGGCAGTGCCTGAGCTCAGTGTGTTTTTAGTGAATACACTTGACAGAACTTAGAACTGTGTTAGTGAATTGCAGGACAGAATGGGTAGACCCTAAACCAGAATTTGTTAATTTGTGGTTTGAAGATAATCTTAAAGAATTTAAATTAGTAGTTGAATCAAACACACTGAAGCCAATTGGAGAACATTTGCTGATTTAACAGAAATTTGGGTTAGGTCCTTGATAAAATGAGAAGAAAACAGAGAATTTTGATGGTGGTTATTCACCTTGCTGTATAGGGTAGACAGATTTATTGGAAAACAAAGCAAAAACCACGCTTCCCCACTCCAGAGATGTTTGCCCAGCCCAGGTGCTCATAGGTCTCAGATTGCAGGCCATGCTTCTTTCTCACCATCTCTGATTTAAAAGGCCATTTAATCCCTTCCTGAGGCCCAGGTAGGATGAAGTATGCATAGGCAATGTTTGATGTTTATCCAACTTCCTTCCTACAGGTGTTCTGTGATACATATATCCTCTACCAACAGTTTAAATTCAGCCTTTCCTTTTATATTTAATCAAAATCTCACTTATAATACATTTTGTACATTTCTTTTTGTTGTTGTTGGTCCTTTTGGTTACATTTCAGATAATATTTTTTATTATATCTTGCTTATTTTCAGACCACAATCGTATCCATGCCACGGATGTTCTCCATGCAGTGTGGTATCTGACAACACGGCCCATCCCTGGATTCCAGCAAATCCCTAGTGAGCATATAATGGAGGGTGATATAGGTATGTATGCACACAGGTTAATTTTGTTTTGCTGAAGAATATTTTAATGAAACTACAGCAGATAAACCAAATTACTCTAGAATTATGACTCACTTCTTTTTGGGGATTTTTTTGTACTTTAATATAAGGCAGTAGAAAAAAATCACAAAGCACACACCGTTCAGAAATATCGTGGAATTGACTTTTAGAAAAATTATTAGATGAGTAATGGTTAGTTTGTTAGCCAAGAAAACTGGTTCACTTAATAAATTTTCTATGCTGAATGAAACCTCTGTATTCTGCCATAGTCAGGGTATTTTTAGCATTTGAAATACATTAGACTAATATTTCTTAACTTTATTGGAAAGTTAAATAGAACAAAGAAAAAATACCAAAGTATTTAACTTAATTGAAGTTCTCCTTAATGGCTCTAGTATAATAATTAATATTTTAGCATTC
>VYZT01022981.1:251-26485 GCA_013400735.1 Pomatostomus ruficeps | reverse complement strand
ACAAGTGAGCGAGCATATCTTTCTTTCTACGTGTGAGATTATATAAGAAAGGTGGTTTTCCTGCCTTACATTAGATGGTTGCTGTAAAATTAAGCTGTAACCTTCTGGTGAGTCAGAACCTCTACAGAGGAGTTACCTGCACTTGTTCCCTTTCAGATTTGCGACATGAGATTATGTTTCATGGTGAGGACCTCGTCTGAGTGGACACTCTCCTGAATGCTTCCATTGAAGTCAATGGGGCCATGAAAAGAAGGCTAATGTAATGGCCTGGGAGCTAGGCGAGGATTTGGGAGACTTGAGTTCCTTTCCTTGGCCACAAAAGTCACTTGACATTTATTAAATCACATAAATACTAATCGCAAGGGGAACAGGAAGTTAGGTAACTGGATATGTTTTCAGATCTGCGTTTATCCTCTGGATGGCATTTACCTTATCTTGGTGTCAACACTGATGTCTGAGGTACCATTTTGATTCCCACTGAAACCAGTGGAACAGACAGTGGCTTCACCAGCCTGATCCCTCTGAATTTTTAGAAATTTAGGATGAAAGGAGTTACAGCCAGCTAGAGCAGCTCTTTTCTTTGTCTGTTGAAGGAGCTTAGATGATTAGCTTACTATGGTATAGGAGATTTCTTTCATTTTATATAACTTTCCTGCTAATGATCCCTTTGGGACTAGAAAACTGAACTGCCAAATTAGTTAAGGTGGAAATAGTGTTTGGGGATTTTTTTTTGCTTCCCTTAGATCTGCAGCTCCTTTTGAGCAGGGCAGGTTCTACATTTCCTGTGGCTGAAATAAACCAGTAAAGCATAACAGGAAATGTTCTGGAAGAACCCTGAGGAGCGTGAAGTAAGGATTCTTCTATTTGTGAAACCTTTATCTGTCCATTACTCTAGGAGTGATTTCTGATTTCCAACATATATTTCATGCTTCAAATCCAGGCTTATTCAGGTAGATGTTGCTTCCTCTGAGGGGGAAAGGCTCACAGTCTGACAGCAAACTGTCCTGCAAAGGCAAAAAAAATCCTATCTCCGGGGTGAATATGTGACTGTTATGGTAATAAAAAATGTCTTATGTAAAGAATGTGTGTATACAGCTGATTTCAGAAGCCTATGGTGGTTTTTTGCATTTTCAAATGACTGGTTACAGCAGATTAGGAGGAAAGAAAGCTCAGTTGGTTCTTTTGCATCAAAAGAAGTCATTGTTGGGACTGTGGTTGATTTATTAGGAAGAACATGCTCAACAGAGCACAAATTTACTAATGGCCATGGATGAAATTAAAACAATTACAGAGGCACTATTACAAAATGAGCAAGGAGGTGAGGCAGTCTTGTGCAACTGCCTGGAAGCACAGCCAAGCACACAAGAACGTGTTTGGAAGGCAAGTTTGGATTAATGAATTGGGGCTACCTTTTTTACTGTAGATAAAGAATCCTTTCCCAGTTCTGCCTAAGGTAGCATGGTGGAGTCTATCACTTCCAGAAAATAAAGTGGGAGAAATTGTTGTACCCTCTCTTGAGAGAGAATGACTGTAAGGCCATAGGAATATTAACAGCAGTCAAGAGTAATGTAACTCAGATCTACTCGTTCCTGCAATGATGCGGCATTGCCTGCATATGGCCAAAGGATATCTTGGAGAAGAAGCACTTTCTGTCTGTGATAACTTTTTTCCAAGATCATTTTCTGTGTCAGATACAGTTAGGACTTAAAGGAATTGTCATTTTCATTACAAAGTTGTCATTATTGCTGCTAAGAGATAAAGTCCTATGAAACCATCTTTTTCAAAGGAGAACAGAAGTGACAGCTTTTAGGCTTGGGTGCAGACCTTCCAAAGACTTTTTGATGTCTAAAGTGATTGATGAGGTGAGGGACCTTGTTATTTGTAGAATACCCTTTTGAAACTGGAAAAAGAATCTTGTTCAGCTGTATTCTTACAACCTGCATATGAAATATTCAAGAATTGTCTCTATATAGTTCCAACTAAAACCAGAACTGAAAGGGAAATGGCAAATAAAATTGCACATAAATGAATTCCATTACATTTTAAACCGTGTAATGTATTGCTAGTTATTTTTTGCCACATCTTGATATACTAACAAGGAAATAAAATGTTACCTACTGGATACTAATTTCCTTTACTGATAAGGTGAACAATTTTCTTATTAACCTGTGCCTGGAAAATGAACCCTGACATAGTGGTGAAATAATTCAGTTTTATGAAAAACTAGAGCACGCTGGGATGAGAGAAGGGATCAGTATTTTGGAATTTTGTGGAGAAGATCTGGGTGGTGTTAGGAGCGCTCACTTCAGCCATCCCTCAGAGATCTCTAGTGCGTGCTGGCTACCATGGCAAGGATTACCTTTTTTCATTTAGTACATTTTTAATTTTCTAGCTAACTGGATCCAGCTGTTTCAGTTGTTCATGCAACACAGAGATTTTATGCTAAATCCTAAGGGGCTAAATTAAAGCAAAATGAAATTTGCATATCGTGTAAAACTCTACTTGTTCAGCAGATCCAGATTATATGGTGCTAATCACAAACACTAGACAGAGCAAATCCTCTTGAAGTCACCCTGGGGTTAAGTCAAATGCTTTACACTCTTTGACACATACCCATGAAATATGTAATCAAGTCTGTTTGACGTCCTCTCCTAATTATGTGTGTGTATTTTAAGCAGATGCTTTTCCAGCTGATCTGTGCCTTTTGAGATCTTTTTTTTTTTTATTATTAATCAGAAAATCATGCTGTATGTTAACGGCAAGTGCCAATTATGTGAAACTAATATTAGTTTCTTTGCTTAGAAGCTGTGCTTTTGCAAATAAGACCATTGCCAAATAACATATAGATGTAAAAAAAAAAAACTAAGAACCTCTGAATGTTATCCATCGGGGCATAATTATTCTACCATGCATTGCACTATTTCAGCCAAAAACTAAAATTTATTTTTCCACATAATGGGGTTTTTTTTTTTTAGTTTGAGGCTAAAATATTTAATAAATAAGTTCTCTGTTGGAAGTGGGAAGGACTGCTTGTTTTCACAAAAGCTAGAACTTAAATGATAAAAATATTTTTCCTGAAGACTCTACACTCATAACTTCTGTCAGGAATGTGAATATATAAGCTTAGCCTTTCTTGAATCTCCTTACTCAGTGAGATAATATCAGGAGATAAATTTAATATTTAATTAAGTTGGGAGTCACTGAGTTTTAAGTAAATGATATTTTTATTGTGACTATGTAAGGATAGTCTTCAGAAAGGACTAGTGACCTAGTTGGTTCTAGCCTGCTCTTCAGCCGAAGGATACAAACTTCCACTTGCATTCCACTGAAGTTTCAAACTGAGTATTTTCCCCTCCGTGTGTTTAGCAGAGACATCTACTGGCAAATTATTAACTGGCATTCTCCTCCTCAGGTCCTATAGTGCCATTTCTTACGTCTCTGAAGGAGAGACTTGCTAATAAGGAAATGACTACTTTGAAGCTTTTAGATGTGCTGCAGCATTAAATCTATTATTTGGGAAGAAGTGTTAAGTAATATATCAACAGATACAAAATCAATAAAGGCAAAATAAAATTTTCCTATTTTCTTGCTAATGTTACTTCCTGTTGAACTGCCAAGCTACTTTTAGCAGAAATGTACATATCAGAGAAAAAGAGTTTATGACCCATTATAGATGAACAGGACTAATTGCAAATCACGTAATAATTGTCGTCAGTCTCCATTGATTTTCATTCAGTCAATATAAAATGAAGAGAAGGAAATCACAGGATGTAATTGGAAGAGCTGTTTTGCCTGCAGGGACTGGTTTCATGTCTACTGCTTTCTCCGGACTCGCAGTTTATTTTTTCAGTAAAGATCTGCCTCAGCTGTCACCTTTGCCCAGTTGTTAATGGCTCTCAGTAGAGCCACTCTAGATATGGGTTCAGCTCTTGTGCACTACGGGTTCTAGTCGTGGTTTGAACACTTAGAGGCTGCACAGGGTGGAATGAGACTCATACAAACAGAGCTACCAGCAAGTCCGCCCTGGGCTTAGGCCCTGCAGAGCCCCTGGGAATATCCCTGGCAGCTCTGCCTCTTCTGCAGTCCAGCCTTGCTACCTGCCCAGGGACACTCAGATACCTTGGGCTGGGCGTAGCCTTGCAGAGGTGCAAAAGCAGAACTGAAGGGACACAGATGATTGACTACATAGTCTCAAAAAAGGGTCTTTAAATATTTCAAAATTAGCCTTTGCATTTTTGGGTAACCTGTGAGTTCAACTACGCTAAGTAGCTACACTAAGTAGCATCTCATCCATCCAGTCGGAGTAGGCACATTTTCTCAGAATCACTACTGGTAAAATATATTTAAAGGCCTTATATGAGGCCTGCTCAGATAAGTGAAATTTTTCAGATTTGCTTCATTCAAGTAAAATGTCCCTATTCTCTGAATCTACTGATCCTACTGAACTGACTTTGTGCATTTGTGTGCTACATTCCTACAAGCATTTAATTTATGTTACTCTAGGTTTATATGCATTTGTAATGCCATTTCAGGTCTGTTATGCTTTCAAGCATATAATTCCAGATTTGAGATCCACACATCTGCTCCTCCATATCACATTCCCTATTCCCTCGTTTTCATCCATATCCTAATTTCCTTGAAAGGAAGACTTTACTGGGCAAAGAATCTCCATTTGTAAGCTGCTTTAATTGAAATTTTTGCAATTCTATAATAGCTGGAAAAATATTTTTGAAAGTTTTTCCTCTGCTTCTCCTTTCTCCTTTCCTTCATTATTTCCCGAAGCAAACTAGGTTGAGGATTGTCACAGAAGCTGGTGTGAACCATCTTTCTGTTAGAAGGACTTTGCTACCATAACTACACTGGCAAAATCTTTCATCAAAAAACCCTATTTGCTTCCGAGTGTCCAGCAGCACAACTCAGTATTTCAGTCATGGTGTTCAAGCATTTGAACAGGCTGCTTAGGGAAATTTTGGAATCACCGTCCCTGGAAGTATTCAAAAAATGCTTAGGTGTGGTGCATAGAGACAAGGTTTAGTGGTGGATTTGCCAGTGGTGGGGTAATGGTTGGGCTCAATCTTGGAGACCTTTTCCAACCTTAACGATTCTATGATCCTATGATATAAACTCTCATAGTGGAGACATGGTAGTTGATACCACCTGTCCCTAAATCTTTGGCAAAGATCATGGAGATGTTGCTTGAAAAGCTGTCATTTATAGGTGAGTTTGACAAATATCTTCAGACTACAGAGCCATAACAATTGAGCTAGTTTCACTCCTTGGACATGGCTAGTTCATACTTTTAAAGAACTTCATCCCAGAAATTAAAGAACTGGGCTGGGGATCAGAATTATTGAGCTGGTTTTATTTGTATAAATAAGTTTTAATAAGTTATTGAGATGGTTTAATTTATATAAAGAACTTTTCATAAATTTTGGCAACACTCTACAGTGGTATGATCTTCCTTCCATACTATATAAAAAAAAAATTGGAGCAAATTGATTGTAGGTGAATGAGTAGAGAGCAGGGTAGGCTGGATGCTCATGCAGTGGTGTTTGAGCCTGTTTTGGGAGGGAGGGGGAAGTCTGCTTTGAAAGAGGTTTCTTTGCAATAAAGTTCACATAATCACAACAATGATTTCTTTTCCTTCTTGTGACTATATGTTAAGCTGTGAAACTCAGCTTCTAATTAGTAGAGAGCCTGGGCCCACGGGTCAGTAACTTACTTTCTTAAACTATAACAAAAATTGTTATGGCAATTACAATGCAAAGGCCAGTGCCTTTCAGTGTGCTTCCAGGCACTCGTTTTTAAATATTTACATTTAGTTTTTCCCTTTTTCCCTCTTCACATTAGTGGATGTTTTGTTGTTGTTAGTTTTGTTTTCAGAAAAGGTATCATCTCTGTTCATGGACATGTCTTCAACTCTTTTTTCAACCCAGTTTGAATTATAACAAGTATCATTAGATTTTTTTGTTGTAATTTCTTTCTTCTCCACTGTTTTTATTGTCTGGTGTGAGAATATCTGCTTTTTATTTTTATTTTCAGATAAATAACATCTTCTAGAGGGACATGAAACTCAGATTTTACTTAGGCTGTGGTTTGCATGATCTGCTAATTCACCATCATCACTGCTGATTAAGTGATTTCTGTTTCCAGACATCCACCCCAAATCTTGGCCAGAGTTGATGCCTAGAGGCTGAGTAGTCACTGTACCTACTTCTGAGCTCAGGCAGGTGGCAGCCCAGCCTACTATGTGAAGTTTCATCCACCTCTGTCTCCGTAAATAAAAATCACAAAATGCTTGAATTCCCAATCCTTGTTAGGGCTGTGGGTGCCACAGTTTGCCACTTCTGTCTCCTTTTCTGTGGCCACAGTGTTGTGTAGGCTGACAGAGGCTGCTAAGCAGAGGCTTGAATTACATATCAACAGAGGCTGAAAAAACATGAGTCAGGTCCAAAGGCAACAGAGACATAAACCCTTCTGTAATTTTATATTATCATGGTATGTGTGGAGAATGGAAGCCCCATGGACAATCTTGGAGAATAATGTCCAAGACACTTAAGTGCCACCCTATAAATCAGTTGTTTCTTATAATCTGTGTAATGCAGTCCTGATTACCTCACCACCCATCCACACCACACATCCCCAGAATTGGAGGGTGTTCAGCAATGAGCAGCAGCATAAACGAATGTTCACATGAACAGAGACTAAAACAATCAATGGCGTCCTTTAGGGATGTGTCTCTGCTTATCAGAAAAAAAGAAAACAAAAAGGAAGCCTGTATGGACTTAATACCCTGTTTAGCAGAACACAAAACTCTGCATTTTCCCACATATCTTTGGTTTCACAGCATTTGCCGTGTTTGAAGCATTCCCATAATGCCTCCTGTTCCTGCTGTTCCACAGGGCATTTGCTATTCTTAGAAGAAAGTCCCCAGCAAAATCAGACCAGTGTTCAAGAAGCAGGGGGTGGAAACAGGAAAAGAAACTGTGAGGACAATCCAATTGTTCCAATGCCATTTGATTCAATAAGAACAATAACATTAAAAGGATTTGGGGTCTGCAAGCTGCTGTTGTCTGAATAATTTACCATGCGTGCAAAAGATCGATGAGGGGGCCTTGAGCTAGCCAACAGGCACTGTTGATCTGGGCAGTCAAACTGCTGGATGCATCCAATTATCAAGGAAAACAATGAAGTTCAAACTCCAGAACATCTTTTTCTTGATGTAGGTAATGCATGATATTGCAAGTTTAATTGTGAGAAACATAATGCGAAGATAATGATTACTCAGGTAAGTGGGTAGACTTGTTTCTATTAATCCCTTTCATGAAATTATTAAGCCACTTATCTGTCTTTGGCATTGATACACACTGCATGACTAGTGGACATTACATTGATAACAAGTCTGGAAGGAATTCTTACCCTTTACAAGAAGTATCAGCTAGGATACTCTGTGCATCCTTCACACACTGACAATGCAAAAGGTTGCATCAGCCTCACTGTAGCTTGAGCAACCCCATTAAGTGGTGCATTATTTAACCCAACATAATGAGATTTTTAGAAGAAACCATAACTTTTTCATTATGTTCTGAGATTTTTGCTCCTATAAAATAGTGGTTCTATATCGGTAAGTTTGTGTGTCTACATTGGGTGTGATTTGCAGCTGTGTTTTATCTTTTACATTGCAACAAGCTAAAATATAATTGACAATTTTCAAAGCACTGGTTGCAACAGGCCTTGAAATTATTTCCCTGTTCAACATGAAATATCTCAAGTCATGCTGTATGTTTAGCTTAAAGTATTGTGAGAAGAGTATGTGGCTGGCTTCCTGAGTTGTGGTTGGAGAGAGCTGGGGAGGAACATCTCTTGTCAGCTAATCAAGGGATAAAAGAATTGGGCCAATGGCTGCATCCAGCACAGGAAGTTATCAAACTGGGAAAAACCCCAAAATTATTGTTTGTGTTATGTTTCTACCTCACTATTTTATGTGTATAAATTAGAAAATCCCTAAATCTTCCCCCCTATTTCTGTACCAGTATGTGAGACACTACTGCGAGGTGGTGTGGTGTCTTACAGGGACCTATGTCTGCCACGGGCTGTCCTCTGGTAGGGCTGAGCCTGACATGCTGGGTCACAGCTTGAAAAGGTGCCCATGGTGTTGTGCAGCTCCTTCCTTCTCACCCTGAGCACAGGCACAGCTGGTTCAGTGGAGCAGCTGTGCTTGGGGTGAGAGGCTGTGTGTTCTCCTGAGTCTCCATTCCACTATAACTTGTGGTGTTGTTTTTTCCAGGTACAGAAGATGAGGTTTCCTTCTACTTAGTTGGTGGGAGTTTCAGGGCCCAGAGTACAAAGGAGATTCTGAAGTGCTGCCAAATGGTTAGGGGGCAGGAAGTACATCAGATATTCCACTTAGAAAACTGATGTTAAAAAGTGTAAGAGTAGAGGCAGCATTTATGCCATAGTTCTAGTTTTTGTTGGGTTTTTCATCAAATTCCAGAGAAAAAACTTGCTGTGATTTGATGCTCATAAAATCTAAAAACAGTGGGGGGACACAATTAACAGATTGCTGCGATTTGTGAGGTGAAACAAGAAATGAATTTGGCTCATGGGTTTTAGTAGCACAAAGATGTTTTCATGTCATCCTTTCTTGTGCTTGTGATGTTTGATAATGGCTATACAGAATGAGATAAAGTGTGGTAAATTTTCTGCCAGTGTGGCAGCTGCTAGAAGTTTCTGGGAAAGAAGGGTATATATAATGCCACAGTAACAAAGGCCAAACAGCACCAAGGGTAAATAACTCCATTAGCCAACACAGGCATGTGGTCTTTAGTATAACGCATTGTAGATAAAGCAGCTGCTGGAGAGAATATCAGGCTGAATCTGAATAAAGCCCAGAAATGAAACCTATTTCTATTTCTCCAAAGTCTTATTTACAACCTAAAGTCAGATCACCAACTGATGTAAAGTGATTTATGGCCTAAAAGTATTAATGGAATTAGTACAGCTGAGCACCATTAGAGATCTCTCCATTAAAGTCTCCACTCACCCCGTAAAAACAAGACCGAATTCCCATTGTTGCATTAAGCTTGCCTGAGAACCATGCATCATCCAAATGGCAAGCAGTGACTAAGCAATGTCGTATTTTAATGAATATTCAAACACAGATACATTATTTTATTTCTGTTGGCTTTTTAATTTTCTAATGCCTTTTCAAGGTCTGTGCATCTGGAAGGGGGAGGGAGACGTTTGCTCTTAGAGGAAAAAAAAAAGGCACATTGCCATTTCATTTCTTTGTAGAGGTTCGTAATGCGATTACCAAAACGTGAATAACAATCAAATAATGCAGAGGCTTATTCCCTATGGATAGCAAAAATAAATCTCAGTGAAATGTTTCCGGCAGAAATCTCAAATTTGTCATGCAAAGTACTTCTCTGCATTCAAACATAATGTATTTATGTGACTCAGAAACATCAAACATTAGGATAAATAGCCAGATTATAAGTACAGTCCGCTTATGAAATGATTGGAATAGAAGTGCAATTAATGAAACTGGCAGAATGGCTATGAAGCAGTGTTAATGCCTTGAGATTTAAAGAAAACATCCAGATCTGCTTTAGAGCACAGGCTGGAAGAGACAGTTAGAGACTGCTTCCCATTATCCCTGTTAACAATCTGACTACCTTTTTGTGTTTGTGACTTATATTCACGTCAGAAGGAAGTTAGAAGCAATTTTTGCAAGATTCTCCTGGGCTCAAATTTAAGAGCGAACTGAGGCCTGAGAGGCCAAGGGGAAGAAAATTAAAAGATTGGCAACATCATCAATGCTTTCCTTCTACCTCATAGCCAGTGTAACACTACATACTTAAAAAAAAAAAAAAAAAAAACCCAGCAAAAAAACCAGGAACAGGGAAGAATGGTGAGTTCATATATCTGACAAAAGTGCCGCTTTGAACTCTTTATCCCAACTTTCCCAACTCCACTTACCTGTCAGAATTTTCTTTTAAGTTGCTGCAGGACTTATTCCTCCACATGAGCTGTTGAGCTTCTGTCTCCTCACTTGCTTTCTCTGCATCCTTGAAAAGGAATGGATATAGTCTGAGAAATTTGGATTGGATCTACTGATGTTTGTGAGATGTTAGGTAGGAGTGGCATAAAGCATATGAAATGGCAGGTTTTCATAATTGTGTGGGTCCTGTGTGTTTCTGGGGCTGAAGAGTGCATGTTTGGGAAAAACAACAGGAATAAGCATTGCCTACTCTGTATTGGTCTGTGTGCATGTGGTTCTTTACTGGGCAGATTATTTTGGAGATGTGCATCAACAGTCTGTGATCAGTGGGTAGATTGTTCAGCAGTTTTTGGTAGTTTTCTGTGTCCATCAGCTAGTGGTGATAGAAAAACCATTTAAATTTTGTAAGGACCTTGAAGAGAATGCTCAAGCAGAGGTTGCTGAGTGCGATGCTAGGCTCACTTGCCATTGTCTGATGGCAGAGGCTGACACTGTTTTTAAGCAGTGAGAAGTGCTGAGATTCATCTTCCTATTGCTGGAACCTCTGACACCACCTTTAAGGAGAATCTGTTGTGGCTGTTCTTACTTTTTTTTTTCCTGGTCTTATTAATCATTAGTATATCAATAAGACTTGATTAGTAGTAGCAGACATTTTTGAATTTACCATACTGTAGTATTGCAGGTAGATTATAACAGCCTGCTCCAAATAAATGTTAAACTAGCCCAGTATTCAAATCTTAATTAAGCCCACTCAACGCCAAGTTTTCACGATACTTTGAATATGTTACTACTTATTTCAGTAATAAATAACAAACCTTGGGATGCGTTTCATGAGCTGATGCAGGTAGAATACAAGTCCAGGTGACCTGTTTTTAGTACTGAATTTAGAGCATGTGAATGTAAAAATTAAAAAAAAAAAAAAACAAAAAACAAACAAACAAACAAACAAAAAACCTAAAGAGGAGATTAGGACACCTGTATTTTGAAGCTGTACAGGGTTTACCACAACTTATATAGCTTTGGAGCTAGCATAGTTTATATTCACTTATCTATAGCCTACAGATCTTTATGAGAAGGGTTTTACCAGAAAATAGATACGTTACTCTATAGTTCATCATAAGGGAAGATTCCTCTATAAAGGAAGAAATTTTATTAATCTCAGATTTTTCTTTTCTTGGCTTTAACAGGACCTGGAAATGTTTTCCTCCAGAAAACCCTTTACAAACCTTCCCCTTTAAGTCAGCAATAATGATTTCAGGTGTCCAAGCAACCTCTGTGCACTGAAGCTATACTTCCAGTAAATGTGGAAAATTCACAAGGGCCACATGGAATGTTATGAGCTGATATGTTACACAGGTGATTCCCTTCTCCCAGTAAGTCCATACAAAGCCCTTTTGTGCTCACATAGGAGCCTCTTTTCTATTTGATGAGCCTGGTAAAATGCAGCTAGAAGGAAAAGTTGGCAGTAGTCTTCCTTGTCCCTCAGTCAGTGCCCATGGTTTGTGATAAGGCACATTCCCAAGGAATTGTAAGGCCTTCACTTCAGCTGTTAAATCCTGAAACTGATTTTCCTTCTCTTTGTGTGTTGAGACCAGCTAAGGGTCTGCCCTTAGTTAGGGTCTCAGAAACGTAACTCTAAAAAGAGTTGAGTCTTCTACAAAGGTCCTTGATGACACTGATATAGTCTTTGCTTGCAGATGTATTGGACAGCAATGTATTTACTAACCAAATTATCCTCTGACATTTAATTTTTATGAAATTTAAACATTTTTTGGAAGTGTGCTGTTTCTGAGCTTTTGGATTTGTTTTTCTTTTCAAAGAAGTGTCATTGATCTTGTACTTAGAAAATGTGGAAATATTTTAATTTCTTACAGGTTTTCTTATAGTTTAAAATACACTAGTTTTTATACATCCTTTTAAATGCTGTCAAATAATAATGAGATGTGGGGTTTTTTAATTTTAGAAGTTTTCAGGAGTCAGAAATAACCAACATGGTGAGTTTTTGACTTACATCACTCAGAAGGTACTTGGTATGCTTCGCTAGGACAGTGAGTGCTACATCTTCAGCAACTCTAGCAACTATATCCTTAAAATCCGTTTATAAGTTACTGAGATGATGTTTGTTCATGAGCATTAACTCTGTGGTGATTTTTGAAAATTTTCACTTCACATGAATTCCATCACTTTATATTTGCAATTCTAATCAGAATTACTTTTTAATATGCTAGAATTTAATATACAGGAATTCTGGTTTTTGAGCAGCTGTGTAGAAACCCTGCTTTCCCTTCAGTGAGACTGAATTTTATAATACAGTAAAGAAAGTCATAATCAAGTCTGGTTGCTCACAGGTTATTAAAGCTGTTAGTCACTGTGTCCATATAAGAGAAGAACAAATATATCACTGAAGAATTAAACTAGCAGCATAAATAGGTAGGCCTTTTTGCCTTTTGCTTGAATGAGTCCATATGTCTCTTCTAGGCCCACAGAGGGACTTAATGTGTTGCTCAACGGAATGAAGAAAAAGAGCCCTTCAAGCTCAAGGTTGAGGTCTTTCTGACAAGTTTTTTCTGATGTTTACATGGAATTTCCTGGTTTTCAGTTTGTGCCCATTGCCTTTTGTCCTGTCACTGGGCACCACTGAGAAGAGCCTGGCTTTATTTGCTTTACAACCTTCCCTTTGGGTATTTATACATGTCGAGAAGATCCCCGCCTGAGACATCTGTTGTCCAGACATCTGTCTCATCTTCTCCTCATATTAGAGATGATCTAGTCCCTTATTCATATTTGTAATCCTTCACTAGACTCACTCCACTATGTCTTGTACTGTGGAGCTCAGGACTGGACACATCGCTGCAGAGCTGACCTCAGCAGTGCTGAATAGAGGAGGGATTACATCCATTAGTGTGATGCAACCCAGGATACCATTTACCTCCTTTGCCACGAGGTGATCAGCTTATTGTCCTCTACAGACCCTTTCCTAATAAAGCTGCTTTCCAGCCAGTCAGGCCCTGACCAGTGCTGGTGCCTGGGTTTGTTACTACCCAAATGCAGGACTTTGCATTTCTGTTTGTTGATCTTCATGAATTCCTCTTTACAATTCTCTAGCTTGTTGAGGTCCTTCTGATTGGCAGCGCAGTCATTAGTTGTATCATCTGGAAATAGGTGGAGTGTTTACACTGCTCCATTGTCCAAGTCATTAATGAAGTTTTTCAATGGCACAGGGCTCGGTATCAACACCTGGGGTACATCACCAGTGACTAGCTTCCAGCTGGACTTTGTGCCATTGATCACAGCCGTCTAAGCCCAGCAGTTAAGCTATTTTTCTGTTCCACCTCATTGTCCACTTATCTAACCCATACTTCATCAGTTTGTCTGTGAGGATTTTATGGGAGAGATTGTCAAAAATTAATAAAGTCAAGATAAACAGCATCCACTGTCCTTCCCTCATTTGCCAAATTGGTCATCTCATTGAAGAGGGCTATGAGGTTAGTTAAGCACATTTTACTCTTTGTAAATCCATGATGACTGCTCCTGAACACCTTCTTGCCCTTCGTGTATAAAAACTGTTTCTGAACTAGTTTGCTTTATCACCTTGCCTGACACTGAGGTGAGGCTGACCGGCCTGTAATTCCCTGCATTTTCCTTCTTGCCGTTCTTGAGAATAGGAATGACATTTGCTTTTCTCCAGTCTTTGGGAAGTTCTCTCAATCACCATGATCTTTCAAAGATTATCATTATTGGCCTTGCAGGCAACAGCAACCAGCTCCACTGGGACTTGTGGGAGCATCCTATCAGGGCCCATGAAGTTGTTTACGCCAAGTTTATTTTAAGGGTTCCATAATGTGATCCTGTTCCACTGATGGTAAGTTGTCCTTAGGCTTTTCCTCTGAGCTGAAGGCCTAGGATTCCCGAAGTCAAGGCTTGCCAATAAAAACCGAGTCACAGAAGACACGGAAGACATTGAGACTTTTACCTTTCTCTGTGTCCTTCTTCAACAGGGCTTCTGCTTGTAGCAATCCTTCCTGTTATCCATTACATTCCTTACCAAATTCCTAATTGCATCCATGCATGTTCAGACCATGGCTCTGTATTCCTGTTTTCAGCTTTCTACTTCTTGTGTTTTAGTTTAGTAGGGAGCTCCTTGCTCACCCATGAAAGTCTCCTGCTGCCTTAACTATATTTCCTGGTTGCTGGGATGGACCCCTCCTGAGCATGAAGAAGGTAATCCTTGAAGCAGGCTTTTTTTACCTGAAATTGAAATTTTTTTGTCAGCTTAAAACCAAATTTTTGCAGTGATTAATCCTAACTGTGATGGGGAGCATTTCTGAAAAGCTGGACAAGGACATCAGCGCCTGCGTAATAATGGGCATTTGGGTATGTAGACTGTATATCTGCTTCAGGAACAATTTAAATCACTCCCCAAATTTCTCATTTATTTCCATGAGCACAGAATCAGGAAGTGGGTTATTCTTGTGGTTCATGAGGATCATTGTACCATTTGGAGAAGAATCAGTCTGTGTTACACCTATGGGAATGGTAGCAAGGGAAGAAGGTGGAGCCTGTAAGCTTTTTATGGGCACAGTAAAACATGGTTATTGAAACTAATCTTAAATATTTAGGGTTTAGTCCTTCCTGAAAAAAGCTATCAAGGATTTATAGAAAATAAAGGCTTTTCTATTACATTTGTAACCATATGTTAGCAATTAGAAGAGAATTATGGGCTGGATATAGAATCCCATATGAAAGCATGAAATGCCTCCAACCTCTAAAAAGGAAAAATTCTCTCTTAAACTCTCTGGACTTTCACGGCAGCCCAATAGATTTGATTTTACTAGATTTTTCTGTAAGTAGTCTCTTACAGGCATATCGCTATTAATGAGATTTAATAAATTATTTCTAGGATTGAGGTCTTAATGAAGTTTTTATTTTCAAGCAATTTAAGAGGCTAGTGTTGATCCAGTAATTTCTTTAACCTGAATATCTTCATTTTAGAGCAAATTTATTAAACTTTTATCTGCAATATACACCTGTTTATCCATCAAACTTAAAATTTCTAACGTACATCTACACAAATATGCTCATGTCCCATTCACAAATTCTTTTTTAAAAAAAAGTCTTGCTAAAACAAGTCCAGCAGATCTTCACAAAACAAGTGCTTTCATCTTTGTTATTGGATTTTAGTGTTTCCCTCAGCAAACAATACCTACAGAGATATGTTTTATGTATTGATTCTTACCAAGAAGTGGTTTAGATCAATGCTAATTTTGAATTGTCAAGGTACTGAAGAGAAGCATAACCATAAAATGTTAGGAGTGGATGGCATTTCTGTGTTCTACTAACTCCAGGAAGTGGACTTTATGGGATTTGTTTTGTTTTTTTTTTTGATGGAACAGCAGTTCCTAGCAAACAAACAAGTTCAGCAGTGCATATTTTGTTCTCTCTCTATATCATCTGTGTGGCATTCCAGGTGCACTTGTCACTGTGGCATATTCAGTGAGCCATGTATTAACTAACAGAACATTCAGTAATTTAAAAAAATATTAAATAATTTCTTTTTGGAGTTTTAAACAGAATTCTTTTTCATCTTCAAAAAGGTCATGTTTTAAAGTTAGTTAAAGTTTTGGGCTGAAAAGTCAAATACCTGGTTTCATGTTAATAAATACAATTGTCATTTAAATAGTGTCAAATTTTAGCAGTTTCAGTTACAAATACTAATTTTGAAGAGGATTAATAAAACGGGGGAAAAGTTTTTGAAGTTTACAGAGCAGAGGGAATTTTCCGCAAGGCTCTAGAGCCAGGAATTCCTATAGCTTGTGTAGTTCTGCCTCACAGTAGCCGTGGGAGCTGGGTAATTGAGTCATTCACCCATAGCTGGAAGACGGGATCAGCGCCATCCAAGGGAGAGCCTCCTTGGGGGGCTACAACAGCATCGAGAAGGCAGCTCTTCAGCCATTTCACAGTGGGAGGAGGCAAGGCACTTTCCCTCAGAGATGCCCACCACATGGCATGGCACTCGTGTTGAGCTGTGGAGGGGGGGAATTAAATGTAATTAAGCGGTAACTGTTGACCTGGCATGTTCTGTAAGGATGCATGACACCATTTGGTGCTTAGTTGTGGTCTAGCATCACACAGCTCCCTTCAACTGCAGATGCGAGGCACAGCTCAAAGAATAATTCCGTTTGCCTGCGACAAGCCGGGGACTGGCTGACAGAAGAAGCAGCATTAGCGAGGGTGGAGACTGCCAGCATCAATAATGATTATATGTGCTGCTTCTGCCTGTGATGAGCTGCCAGCTTGTAAATGCTGAACAATGGAGTGACCTTGGACAAACCGGTCCCAATAATGATACAGCGTTTGTTTTAATATGAAAGTGACAAGAAGGAAAAGATCACAGTGTGTCTCTCTTTCATGCTCTCCCTCATCTCCAAAATAGATGCATCTCTTGTGAGTTTAATAATTCGTTTCATATGCAAAGCCTCTTTCTCTGGTATTAAGAACATCTTCATTTCAAAGCTTAGAAAAGCTAAAGAAGACTGAAGGCTGGAGTCAAAAAAGGAAGATAGTTCCTATACCTGCAGTGGCTGTCACCTGCTTAGAGATAATAAAAATACTTTCTGAAATTTAAAACTGTGCTTTATCTCAGCTTAGGTACCTGCAAGCTTTTTGTATTTGGGAGCGGTGGCAGCCTGTCCCCATGGAGGGATGAGGTCTGGCCGTGACTGTCCTGAGGCGCTGCATGTTGCTGCCCATGGCCCACGAGTGGGAAGAGGAGGAGGAGGAGGCATGGGATGAAAGTGGCCACCTTGGCACAGCATGACCCCAGCATTGGCAAGCCTGGCCTCAGCATCCCGGCAGCTCAGTGTGGCCCCACCACCAGGCTCTNATGAGGTCTGGCCGTGACTGTCCTGAGGCGCTGCATGTTGCTGCCCATGGCCCACGAGTGGGAAGAGGAGGAGGAGGAGGCATGGGATGAAAGTGGCCACCTTGGCACAGCATGACCCCAGCATTGGCAAGCCTGGCCTCAGCATCCCGGCAGCTCAGTGTGGCCCCACCACCAGGCTCTCCCTCCTGCCCCTTACTTCTCCTGGAGCCTCCTCTGAAGGCTCAGCAGCCCCTCGGTGGGCTGGGAGTGGGCATTCTCCAAAAGGATCTCCATGGCTATCCTTGGCATCCTCTGCCAGGGGCAGCCAGGGGAGACACTGCCTGCTGAGAGAGGGAGCTGCTCTCCTGGGAGCTGGGCACCCCAGGGCGCTGTGCTCCTCCAATGGCCCTGGGACCAGGGCACAGCCCTGCAGTGTCACAGCAGTCTCTGGGCATCTCCAGCCCTGGCAGCAGATCCCAGACCCTGATCCCAGTGCAGGTGTCCTGCGGCAACAGATTCTGGTGAAATTCATTATTTTCTTTAATAATTTAGAAAAGCTGGAGGTGAGTGAAAGGGAATAAGAAGGGTGTAAAATAGAGTCTGAGAATTTTATAAATTGGAATTTTTAAATAGAGGGTAGCAATACCAATTCCTTAATTGAATAACATCATAGACATTTAAAAGCAATATATTTTTATGGCTGTGTTAAGTGGTTTTAAAGATATATTTTGCTCTCCTTTTCATAAATTAGTCTTGATAATATCTTCCTGTTCATGGAAGCAGAAATTCTCAAAATCTGTCTCTTGGCATTTTGCCATTTTGTGGCAGTAATAGATCATTCTCTTCTGACAGCCAGAGTTTTAAATAAATGTCAGCTCAACAAGCAGCTGTGTGAAACAGGCTGATCCAGCCTCTGTCTTTGGGTCAAATACTCACTGCCTCTGCTGCAAACAAAATACAAAAACTAAAGAGATGAAGTCCAATGGGGGGCTTTCAGTTAGCATGGAAGAATTTCAAAACACCTTGAAGGATGGATCTGCATGTCAGCAGCACATAGGATATGGAAAAATGTTCTTGCTGGTTCCTGCAGGAGAGCTTTACGGCTGTGGAGGATCCTGTTGGCTTTAATAGGCTCTGAATACATTACTGACTAACCTGGCTTACAAGCAGTTGACATTAAAGTGCCTGACGCCCCTGATACACTCCATCTCTTCCCTGCCTGTAGATGAAGAGACAAAGTCTGCAGGAAAGTAATACCAGCATTTCCAAAAAGCCAAAGTAGCTGAGCAGTATAGCGATGTGTTTAACTTCTGTCTTACAGAATATTTTCAGGTAAAATGACAAACATATCACACATACCCAAGTTCAGGGAATATTATCCCTAAAGAGCTGTGGAAATGAGGGGGAAAAAAGAGCTGTATGAGACACGGGAAACAAATTAATCCTCTGCAACAGAGCTTATCATATATTACAAGAAAGTGTGGTATGAGTTAAGTCAAAGCTTGGTAGTTGCAGAAGAAAATAAAGACTGCAGTTGCTGTCTCTGGCTGTTGAACAAAGTGAGCCTTCAAGGCTCAGCTTTTAGTCAGAAATAATGAACATGCTGTCTTGTTACCAACACTTCCTGTTATCTGCTCTGATAAAGAGGCATCTAAGCTTTTATATTAGATCACATACTGAACTTGACAGCATCATTCCAATAAAGAAAGAAGAAAGGGAAGAGCTGTAATGAGTACGTTTGGCAGGACTCACACTGTCAAGGCCTCAAAAAGAAAGGCTTTTCTTATTTTGATTGATTGATTGGTCTGACCTTACAGGTAAGTCAAGTCTCAGCAGGACCGTAAAACTGTAATTTTTCTGACCCTTCAATTTATTGTACCTTCCTTTTTCCTTTTCTATTCTGTGTCCAAGACAGGTGAAATCTTTCAACACAGCTTCTACTGATCCTAGAAAATTCTGTGATTCATCATAATTTCAGGATATTAATCAATTTATTTCTTGCATGTTCAGAGACACTGAAGGAAAGAAATGCTTGAGCAAACATTTCTTTACTTATCTATTTACTTATTTGTTCTCCAGCTGTACAAGGGGTGTTTTAATCCTGTGAAACATCTCTTTTCAGATGGCATGTGAGAGAGTAGAACTCTCTGGGACACTAGAGAGTCTCTCTTAAGAGTAAAATGTAGGCTTTTCTATCACTTCTCGACACTATGTGGAAGTTTTGATATCAGAATAGATAGGAAGAAATTTTAAAAAAGGACAGAACACAATACTATTGCAAAGACTCAAGAGCAAGAGGTATGTCATGTAAGCCTCCTCCTACTCTGGAGAGCATGGTCGTAAAAGTATGTGAGAAGACAAGAAAAAGAACAATTGCTAACCAGTGTAAAAATCCTCCCAGGCGAGTTCCAAACCACTGAAGTTTCAGCAGCTTGCTGAAGGAGGACTTGCTGTGTACCTGTCACTACTGCTGTGTCTCTGCTGGGGAGTTCAAGCTGACTGCCTGCCATTGTCATGAAAGGCCAGCTCATCCTGCATCTTTCTGACCTCTCTTCAGAGTTGTATTGATGCCCTCTCCTCTGAGAAGGCTCTCTGGTGAGAGTCGTAACAGATATTATAATGAAAGGGAAAAGGGTTGAGAAGCCAAATCACAATCCAAGCAA
This sequence comes from Pomatostomus ruficeps, assembly GCA_013400735.1. Lineage (NCBI taxonomy): Eukaryota > Metazoa > Chordata > Aves > Passeriformes > Timaliidae > Pomatostomus > Pomatostomus ruficeps. Next base: position 6,957 of record VYZT01022981.1, on the reverse strand, counting down.
ATATCATCTGATAAACGCTTAATCTGATCCTGGTGTCACTTTTGGTCACCCTAAAATAGAACTACACACTGCGGCTGATGTCCTTGCAGTTGCCTTTTGGTCTCACCGATTTAGTAAAATTTCCCTGTTGAAAACTGCTCAGTAAATTCAAACCATTTGTAATAAACATTGAAGATGTTATTGAACTCTTAAAAGTTATTGAAGAGTTTCATGGGAAAATGTCACTGAGTACTAGTGAAAGATTTTGCAGATGGGAACCCACAAAATTGTGGAACTGTTATTGTTCTCCTGAAAGGAAACAGGGCAGATGGTTTGCATATTGTTTCCCCCCTATCCTGCCATATCCAAGATGGCAGAAGAGTTTCAGACGGGTAAGTGGATGTACCAGTTCTGCATGAAACGCAGCCATACTAATGTTTGATACATGCAGCCTGTAAATGCATTGCCACGCATTTAAGTTCACTTCTCTTAATTATACAAGTTTTCCTGTTGGGTTTGTAGTCAAATGTTTGAACAGTTTGATTAATCACTCCACTTTTGATTGGTCTGGAGTTTGCTGCTGCTTTGAATTAGGTGTCTTTCTCCTGCAGAGTACCTCAGTAGGGTGATATAATTCCTGTAGGATTGTCACTAGGTATGCCAGACCACCAGAGGTGTGGTGATGCCAGAAAGGTTGAGTCAATAAAATATTAGAGAGGTTGAGTCAAGAGAAATATTAGAAGCTTGGGCAGCCTGAGCCAGCCATTCTGGTTAGTTCCCTTCAGACAAGAGTATCTGTTGCACTTAATAAATAAAATAGACTAAATAATAATCTTTAATATGCTTAAGTATTTTCAGCTGCAAACCAGGGCTCCTGACTGGTCAACTAGAGACTCTAAACCAAGACAATATTATCTACAAGGGTGTCTTGTCTGCCATTGCAGCCATTCCAATTATCTCACGTATTGAGTTAAGTATCTTTCAAGAAGGAAAAAAAAAAAAAAGAAAGAAATGAACATATTTCATCAACAAGTTTTATTATTCAAGGCTAAGGTATGAAAAAAGATTCTTTGCTTCAAGTATGGCATTTGCATATGTCATGTTGTGCAGCACCTCTGTGTAGCCAAAGGTCATGGAGCTAAGTGTGTGCCAACTTTCTCTGCCAACGGTAAGCAGCACTCAGTGCCTGTTAGGCATTGTGCCTGTATATACTGTGAGTCATTTCTGAGGATTTTCTTTTCATGGTGCTTTAAATAAGAAGCTCTTTTCATGGTCATACTTCTCATTGACCATAGCAAGACTGCACTTGGTGGGGCAAGAATGAAAAGGAAAGTAATAAAGATTATCTGTGTATTTATTTCCTTAAATTGCTTCTTCCCTGAATATTTCCATTTACAAATAAAGGCATTGTAGGTATCTTTGGAAAATATGCTGCATAAAAGAAAGAAAGAAATGCATGGTAGATAATACTATATAACCAAAAAAAAAAAAAGGCACAAGAAGAGCTGTTATTTTTGGTTTCTTTTCCTTCATTAGCCCTGATAGTATTCCTTAACATCTTAAAATATGAATCTCATAGAACAGTCTGAAGAGCAGTAGCCACTATTACCACTTCGGTGGACCTAAGAAAAATATTCCAAATGCTGAGAGCTCCAAAGAAACCAGGGAAGTAAAATATATTGTTTTAATGTTATGTGTGGTGACCAACTAGAGTGTGAAGCCCCTCCAGGGAAGACATAAGTGAATCTGGGCCCCTCCACACCTCATGAGTGTTGTAGCTTCATCCCTGTGCTATGAGAAGGGAACTTTTGCTGTCTTGCCTTTTCTTTGTTACCTAAAAATGGAATTTTGTGAACAGTGCCTTGAGCTGGACCTCCGTTTCTAAAGTGTTGCTGTTGTAAAAAATACCTGAAATGGAAATGAAGAGGAAAATGGGGGTTTTAAAGCCCCATTTTGTAGTTTGTTTACACCTTAACTGCAAAGTCCCTCATTTGACAGAACTGCAGCAGCCCCTACACTTTTTCCCTTCCTTCTGCAGAGCTCATAACGCAGTGGGTTGCCATAGGAAAAGGCCAGGGCTTCCTAAGTGATGCTGCCTTGCTTCTTTTCCCTGTCAGTGGCTCCCTCTGTGGTGGCAGCACTCATCCTTCACCGATGCCTTGCTCGCATCAGTGTTCTCTTTTCACCTCGCCCAAGTCTGTCTTCAGAGGCAGTTCCCGAGTTCACTGTGAAGCTTGATTTACAGCGTGAGACAGCGAGTGGTGCTCAGAAGAATTGCTCATGTCTTGAATACTTCAGCTCTTCTGAACTGAATCTGAAGTAGAGATTTTGACTGATTTATGGTGTTACAGCTTATTGAAGCTGATGTAAGGCCAAGAGTGGTTATTTATTTTCTGAAGCACACTACCTACAGTCTTTAGAAGGAAGCAAAAACTACTTTATAATATTAACATTTTCTACCTTAGATGTCTCTTCCAGTCTTCTGTTTAGTAGATCTCCTCATTGAATTTACAATTGAGTAAAATACCTATTCCATGCTTACAAAATGACAAATGTTCAGTCTTAACCCAGCACACTTTCCTATTGGTCATCAGCCCCTTGACTTTTATCTTCTAGGTGTGGTGGGTTTCAGAAACTCAGAGCAGTGAGCAATGTAATAAAATGTAATAAAAACCTGCCAGAAGTTAATTGATGGCAGCCAACACTGCAGGACATTCCACTAATAAAAAAACCTAGTGCTGTTTTACAGGAGTGATAGCTGAGCATCCCACAGCAATGGCTATACTTTAAGAAGTACTGGCATCTCACTTTTATTGCATTAAGTCTTCAGAAGTGAGGCTGAAAGGATAACATCATTACTGAGACCTGTGTGTTGAGAGAGTGGAACATTGTGCCAAAGTAGCCCCCTTTTTGCTCTCAGTTTTTCCTTTCACTATCTGTGAAATGCTTTGTGTGTTCACACATCACACAAACCCAGCAATGAACTTCAAGAGGTCTGAGCCAGCTATGTCCAGTCAGAAAAGACACCCACAGGAGGCAAAATGTGTCACTGGGCCACCTTTTGGTCCTCACAAGAACAGTGACTGATGTAAAGCGGACTTAAAGCTGTGAGCTCAGGGGAGGGTCTATAAAAATCATGGTATAAATATTATATGTTAGTTATAGGTCTGTCCTGTGGTGTCAGTGTAGGTAATTATTAAAACAACATTAGCCTGGTTAAAAAGCCTGGGAGAAGCCCTGGTGTGATTCAGTTTAGCAGGAGGTTCCGGAATTCAGAGCACTTTTTAATATTGACTGCATGCTTCCTAATGGTTAAGACATCAAATTAGAGAAATTTCAAGGCAGTTTTTATTATTCATTGTATTTGCTTTATTACCACTGTTTCATTAATGACGCCCTTAAAACCATGGGAAATATTATTATTATTATAATAACAGTACCAGCAGAGACCTAGTCTGAGAATGCAAAACAAATGGCAAAGCATCCTTTCAGGCTATTAGAAAACTATGAATATCAATAAATCCAAAATTTCACTAAGAAAAATACTGTTCTTTTAATAAAAATGGATAGAAATTATTTTACTAACTTCCTGTGTTTCTGAATGCTACAGATAGGGAATGGGAAAATTAAGGGGTTTTTTTCCTTGTTCCATCACTATTCAGCATCATGCTTTATGATTTGTCCTCTAGAAACTTTTCTTTTAGTGTTTTGTGATTCTTGGTTTAACTAAATGAACTTGTGGTATTTTCTGTATTGCTGTGATGGAACAGTTCTGTGGAGCCTTAAAAAGAGCAGGATACAAAGGCTGCACAAGAGCAGACAGAGATGGAGCATCCCCACTCCTTCACACATTGGCAGTAAAAGCCTTGGTTCAGAGATTGTCACAGAAAAAGAGGAAGGGCGTCCAACCAAAATTACGAGTAAGGAAAAAGCTGTACTGCAAATCAATGTGCTGCCTAGGATACCAAAGTATTTCACTAAAAGATTCCAAAAACATTGCGTCAAATGTTTTGCTAATACGAAACCTACAGGAAGGTAGAGGCAAACCAGTGGGTACTGAGGTGTGAGTCCGGGGCACAGCATTACCCGTTCTTCCTCACCTAATGGAGGCAGGCTGAGCTTTGAAGCAGAACCGATTTATGTCCCTGCAAGGCGTTAGATAGGGATCTGTCATCTTAGGAAGAAAAAGAAAGACGCTGTCAGTGTTTTCAGAATATTGAAAGGGTTCTCTTGGTGCTAAGGGAGAAATTTCCTCCCGCACACACTCCCTTCCCCTCCCGCCCCCCTTGCCCCCCCCATTTGAATTTCTCTTTATATTCAGTTTATTTTTGGTACAAGTTGTTTGTATCCATTGGTCTGCACCTCCCCTCGGGGGAAAACAAAAACAAACAACCCACAAAACTGTGGAGAAGTTATAAAATCATGACACTGGAAAGTAGCACTGGTGGCTGGGTCTTAGAGAAAAGTTATTATTTTGAAGAATTCAACTTAACTGCAGACCTGTGATAGTATCAGTTTAGCTGAGCAGAAGATACAAAGGTTCTCCTCCAGCTATGTTACAGTGATTAGAGAGTTGTTGCTGACTCAAATAAGTAAGCTAGGAAATAAATAAGTGTTCATACAAAATCAAGATCAAATTAGTCTTGAAAACATAAGACTTACTGCCCCATCTTATATTTTCTAAATTCCCATGGTATAGCTTTGAGACACAGAAAGAGTTTTATGCTCTGCCTTATATTAGCAGACTATTTATTGGGAGTTAAAAAGTTCCAGGGAACAAGCAGCAGTAAAGCTTCCACACGCTGATTTCCAGGAATTGTGCATAGCAGGCTCCATTAAATGAAGGACAGAGACATTTCATAATAAAGCAGCAAACAGGCCTCTATGTAACATTCAGGTTTCTAACAGCTGCCAGGAGAATTCATTGGCTTTCATAGTACAAGTTTCTCTTGCATTTCATCCTTGAGATGACAGAATCATAAGCAGAAGTTGTTCTACTGGACTGAGAAAAACCAAGGGAGATAAAGCCTTTAGAGATAAAATGTGAGTATCACATAAATACGTACTTTTAGGGACGATTCTGTTGTTCTCACAGAAATCTCTGTGGGCTCATGTCATCCAGCTCTCTGGAGGTGCAGTTTGAATGCTGCTTTCATGAGCTGTGCAAGACACTCTGGCTTTTTAAGAAAGACTCCCTAGTCATCTTTTGTGTTGCTAGTTCTATGGTTTGAAAAGTCATCCTCAAATTATTACCTCTGCTGAGAGTATGGCATGGGCACACGGAAGAAAAGAAAGGATGGACAGAAATGCATACTCTCCCCTGGCTCAAAAAAGAAATCTCACAACAGCAAACAGTAAATTATATGTATCTTACCTGGAGCTTATTTGAATTCTTAGATAGCTATTAGTCTAACAAGCAGTTAACTGAAATTGAATTGTACCTGTAATTAAAATATTTATACTAAAAGTGAGTCAGACAGCTGGCATGTACAACTTCTCCGCTCTCATGCAACTCCCAAGAAATTGTTTAAAAAGGCAAAGTATTCCTCATTAGGATGTTTGAAAATCAGGAGCTGCTTCTTTCAGAATGTGCTGCTCATTTTATTCAGAACAAAGACTTCGAACTCCCCTCACTGTGTGAAAACAGAGCTTGAATTAGCTGCTGTAAAGAAGTGGGAGATGGGGCATCAAAGAGCCTTCTGTTCATTAAGATAAACACCGAATATGTGTTTCATGTTTGGTTTCAGTATAACATTCTGAATAGAGGATTAAGCAGTTGCTTCCCACAGTCTTAAACTATTTGAGATGGTGTGGGAGAAGGAGGAGAATAAAAGGATTTAAGCTATTATGCAGAGAATTAGTGTTGAGAGAGTAAAAGGTCCCCCTATTACCCATTGAATTCTGCATGGATTTAGTTGTGTTGAGCGTGTAACATGGCTCTCTGGTTTGGACACACAGAAAGTACATAATTAGGTTGCAGGAGTCCATCTAAAGTTTCAGTCTGGACACTGATCTTGTGAGACGGATTCTTGCCAGTTGATTATGTACTTTCAAACAATACTATGTACTTTTCAGGGAAAATGACCCCATAGTTTCATAACCGAAATTTTCTTTTTATGTAATTCTTTTTGTTGTATCTTAACTTTAGAAAGAAGTCTGCATTAGTTTTTAGAAGTGCCTATGACAACTGGGGACACAGCTTTTACCCTTCTTGTTCGCAAATGCAGTCACCTCAGCTGCAGAAACAGTCATGGTCCACCCCACTTTGTGTTCCCCAAATCAATTTTTATTCCATGTGTTTTATAGATCAAGTTGATTGGATTGGTTATGTGAGTCAGTGTGAAAGGGCTTTGCAATCTGTCCATGCCTTATGCCTTTTCTGTGAGCGTGGATGATAGATATTTTTATGGATTGGCTGATAAACCATTTACAGTGTTTTATTTTGAATTAAATAAATGAGATTTTGGTAACAGTTAGGACCAATATTGCAGTTCTCTTACATCAGAAGAGCTCTTTTCTGTTGATGCCAAGGAAATGTTAATGTATTAATTGTAATGCTCAAGTTCCCTGAGGGGTTTTTATGCCCTTAGTTCTGTTTTTAGAATGAATGTTTAGTTGCTATTAGCGAACCTGTAAGCTCATTTTCATATTTTGGGGGGGTGGGGGTTTAATATATATATTTTGTTTACTTTGTTGTAGCTGATTAGAAATTACATACCCCTTTTTC